>JAJSRW010001788.1:0-34661 GCA_022414725.1 Microglena sp. YARC
CCCAAGAGAGAGGATTGCTGAATATAGCGCATTGTGGCTCAGATCGGCTTTTGCAAAGAATGTGGATGCAAAACCCCCCTTACCCGTTCTCATTACGTTTGAAACAGCCTGGGCGCCTGCTCACGCGCTGCATGATTGTGTCGAAGCTACTAGGTACTTAGACAGTGGGGCTAGTCGGAGTTTGACTGGGGACGTCACCCTCCTTAATCATCAGCATAATCAGGCAATTGCCCTCTGTTAGATTTCGGAGATCGTGTTGTTCAGCAGGCAGTTGGTATGGAACCATTCGAACTATGTAACTGAGTGGCTTGAGGCCCCATTACCATCAGACAATCGTGCTTACATACTACTTGTTCTGTTAACCTTCTCAGTGTAAATGCTTACGGCTAGGTCCCAGGGTTGTATATTAGTTTTGATGCAGATCGTTGTATTGCCACAGAAGGGTCTAGAACTCTTTGGATGTTCAGCCACACGCTCTGGTGTTTACCACTTCGAATCGGTACACTACATCCGTGATTCTCATCCGCGGGCGTCGCGAGTTCGACCCTCCTCCTTGCGGCGTTTTCTGCTGAAAACTATTACTCCTGGTCAAGGATCCTACAGTTACTTGTCGTGATAGTGGCGAAACTATGGCACCGCAGATTTGCCATCCTGGTAACCTGCTATGCACATGTTGTCGCACATCCGGCACTGTTACTGGGGACCGCAACTTACCAGCGCTGCCTTCAAAAGTTCTCAACTGACGCCTTGTGATGCTGTTGTTTGGGGTAAGGCATAGCAAACCATACCCAAATCGTATAGGAATACCATCAGCACCGTCGAATTGAATACACTGTTGACTATCATGGTGCCGTTCAGTGCTCGGGTGAGAGGGGAACTTTATTCTTGTCATAGTTTGATGATTTTTCTGGGTGGAGTGCGGTTATTCCGATTAGGAATGAAACCGCGAATGCTGCAAACTGGGCAGATCCAATTTACGATTAGACACGTGGAGTGGAACTTTTAGGGGTAGCCTTTCGAACGCTTAGGGGGGACAAGCAAAAGAGTTTTTTTGGTCAAATGGTTTGTTGAATGGCTTCATGAGGTAATGCGACGTACACGAAATACGTAGCGTGTATTGCCCCCACAGCAAAACGGGGTGGCTGAGAGGTTCAATGGGGTAGTTGCTCGCTATGAGCTCGTACGATGCCTGAATACGAATCAGGGATGAGCAAGGGCTTCTGGCTTATGCTTCTTGACTGCTTCGTACCTTCGAATGGTTTACCACGAAGACGAAATGATGGAAAGACTCCGTATGAGCTTTTCTATCAGCCGCGTCCCGAGGTGTCCCACCTCGCGTCTTTGGGTTGTATAGCCTATTGTTAACCTACTAGATGGGAAGCAAGCGGGGGAAACTTAGATCTAAGAGTATCCAGGGTAAGACTGTGGGTATACGTGTGGTGTGAAGGCCTACCCGGTCTGGATTCAAAGTTTGCACCAAAGTGATTGAGGCTCGCTGACGTGCTTTTTTTTGAGGGCACTGGCCCAGTGCCCGTCGATGGGGCAATTGGTGTAATGATGGGAGTTCTTTGCTTCTGGCTCTCCTTCGGCCGTCATGAGGGGTACTGAACCGGCAAGCATTCGAATATCTTTCCTACGGACTCAGGGCAGTCATGAAAAGATGTGGGAGCAGTTTTCCATATGAACCTACGTTCTCGGCAGGCCTGCTGCCCCATGTCTCCCCTGTTTTTGTGCCTCGACACTAAGACGCGGAAATTATTCCGACCGTGCTTCCATCTCTATCCTCCCACCCTCTTGTCCTGGCTGTTAAGTGATTTAAGGGGAGAAGGTGGAGCTAGCGGCCAGATAAAATTTGTAGAGACTCCCCCTTTCTTGTTAGTGGTAACCCATTGGTTCGAGCCTGCGGTTCTGCAGCTTCCTATTGCTCGGGATGAGCAACTGCCTAGTGACTTAGGTAATGTTGACTCTAGTGATACAGCCAGTGATTCTACTCTAGCGTCTGCTATGAGCATTGCCAGCCCCAGGTTGGATTGGGTTAGGTGATGTGGGAGATGCGCCGGACGTTCGACGTCCAGAGCTACCTCTGGGGGTGTATACATCACTACTCCAAGGTTACACCTCGGGAGCTCGTCCACCCCTCTTCCTTCTGCTCTTGGGTTAGATCAAGTGGAGGATGCGTGGGGAGGTTCCTGAGTTTGGTTTATTAGATGAATCGGTATTAAAGCGATACCCTTCAGTGCCAGATGTTACGGTTCCTGATGTTTTAGTTCCTCCCCTTCTCCTTCTATTGCTGGTGATACTTCTGAGAGGTGGAGCGATCCCCTCATCCCCGTCTGTTGATGGTTCTGCAGAAGGACTACCAGAACCAGTTGGTGCTGCTTTTATCTCCATCCAGTGTGAGCTTTCTTATGCTCAAGCTATAGCGCTCGATAACCCTGAGAGGGAAGAGTGGCAGCTTAGCAATGAGAGATGAAATCGCTTCCTCGAGGGTCATGGTACTTGGATTCTGGAGCCTCATCCTGGGGATGAGTACAGACTTATGTCTGCCAGATGGTTATTTACTAAAAAGTTGGGTAAGGATGGAAGAGTGGAGCGCACAAGCGCGTGTTTGTGGCTAGAGGTTAACATGCAGCGTCCTGGTATTGAGTACGACCAGACTTGCTGCGTCACTCTAAAGCGACTTTGAGGGTGTTACTTGCAGGTGTTGTTCATCGTAAGATGTTCTCCAGGCAAAATTGATGTGAAGACTGCATTCCTTCATGGAGTGATAGATTCCCAACTCAAATTGTACTTGAGGCGCCTGACGGCTTCATCAAGGTTGGGCCTAATGGAAAACCCGCTGGTTTGTCGCATTGTTTGAAATAAATTACGAGTTGTATGGATTGAAGCAGGCCCCTAATAGAGCTTGGCATGACAAATGTCCTGCAGGTTCTTCGCCTTGCAGTTCCGACCGAACGCTCTCTGATCCAGCACTTTTTGTGCGCCTGGATGCTAATGGCCTGTGGGTCCTGGGTCCTGACATATGTCGACGACTTTTGGATTGCTGTTGATGAGCTCGTGCTCTATGATGCACTTATTACCATCTTGCGTAATAACGGGTGGGTTATTACAGAAATGGGAGTACCTGAACAGTTCCTCTCTTTTGGACTGTAATGTTACCCTTGATGATGAGGGGCGGTGTGTGAAGATTGTACTCAGTCAGCATAATGCTATTAATGGGATGGTTGAGCGGTTCAAGCTTAATGCAGGGGAAGAGAAGTTGAAGGCTACGTCTGAGGTGCCCATGGTGTCTAAGTCAGTTACAGTTCATGCCATTGGCAGTCCTGTTCTACCTAACAACACTTTGTACGCATCTCTGGTTGGTAGCCTCATCTACTTGTCCACGTGCACAAGACCTGATATTGCTTTTGCTGTTAGTCAACTTTCTAGATTCACAGCAGCACCTACTCAGGCTCACTGGAATGCAGCTCTGAGGGTTCTGGTGTACCTTCGCAAGCATACTTATATTGGTATTGCCTACACTCATGACCCAAAATTTGAGCTCCTTGCTTACAGTGATGCATCTTTTGGTGAGGATCCGGAGGACAGGAGATCTCAAACTGGTCTTGCTTTTCTAGCTTCTGGTGGAATTGTCAATTGGGTATCCAAGCGACAAATCACCCTGCAGTTAGTACTGGGGAAGCTGAGTATCAAGCTTTGGCTGGTTTGTGCGAGGGAAGTTCAGTGGCTCAAGCATCTTAGGGTAGACCTGGGATTGCCTGTTCACTTGATTACTATCAAATGTGATGCCACGGTAGCTCTGTCCTGGACAGAGGACTACAAGCTTGAAAGCAAGGCTAAACACATAGATATAATGCATCACTACATCAAGGATTTGGTTCTAAGCCAGCGCATCGGTGTTACTAAGGTGCATACCTCCTTGCAGTTGGCTGATACTTTCACTAAGCCTCTTCCCGCAGAGGTTTTTTTGGAGTATGAATGGTATGCTTGGTTTGGTCAAGTACAAGCTTCTCCCTAGGTTTATTGATTTACAGTGATTTTTTCTGCAGTTCAGGTTTGTGCTCTCTGCGGGAGTCGCGGGTTTCGATGCCCACCTGCGGTGATTTCAGTATATTAATTTGCTTCAGGTCTACTGCCCCTTGCTTCACCTCGAGTGTTGTACGACTCCAATCCTGTAGCGATGGTGAATGGGTATGTAGTTTGTATAGACCTGTCGCACTGGATTTTGGGGGTTGATTTTACCTCGAGTCTCTGGTCATGACTACCTCGCTGGTAGATCTGTTTGGAATTATTATTATTTTTGTTTGATTTCCCCTCTTTTGGGTAGAAATTGCACCTGGTTTTGGGATTGTTTACACCTGTGGTCCAAGGATGGAGCCTGCAAGGTCTGAGTAACTGTTTACCTCTTTTAGCCCTGATTGGCTTAAATAGAGGTTGCTTCAGTTAGGTGGAGTGTGGTACTATTCTGCTCTCTTCCCCTCCCTAGATGAACATTTAGGTTGCTTAAATCTTATAATGATATTGGAAGTATCGGTGTCGCCCTTGAGGATGTCTCTCTCTCTTAGATTTATTTTCTGCTTTGCTTTTGAGTTTCAGATTTCTTTTTCGAAGTTTTTTGTTAAAGGTTTGAAAGTATAATTTCCTTGACAGTTAGAACAGGTGGAGTGTCAGCTTTAGCTGTTCGTTGGTTCTACCTGTCCGATTGGCTACGCAACCTATCGCGTCTGTCCTTCCCCGTAACCTAAGGGTTCCGGGGTTTGCCGTCAGGACTCCTCTCTCAAGAGGCGTCCCTCGGCTCTTTTAACTGTCCAGTTGTCTAAACACTTCGTTCCTGGTCTCCTCACGTCCCCTGAACTCTGTCACCTTGTGGAATCAACACGATCGTCGCTATCGTGTGCTTCACAGGTTTCAACCAGGAGGACTCTGTGATCATGTCCCGCTCTGCTGTGGACCGCGGCTTCTTCTCGACCACTCTTTACCGGACGTTCCGTGAGCAGAACACTAAGAACCACTCGACCGGAGAAGAGGAGTTCTTTTGCCGACCGAACTCTTTGACTACGCGTAACATGAAACCGTACAACTACGACCTGCTGGACGAGAGTGGGTTCGTTCCTGAGGGAACCTCGGTGGAAGCCGGTGACGTGATCATCGGCAAGTGCATGCCTCAGAAGCAGGGTGGTGTTTTTGTCAACAAGGACGCGAGTGTCGCTTTGAGGAGCAACGAGTCCCGGTGTGATCGACAGGAACTGCCATGGCGACAGATTCTTCACCAACACGACAGGCGACGGGTACACGTTCGCAAAGGTCCGATTGCGAACGGACCGCAGTCCCCACCGTTGGGGACAAGGTGTCTTCGAGGCACGGTCAGAAGGGGACCATCGGGATGCTCTACAGCGAGGAGGACATGCCCTTCACCGAGAACGGGATCGTGCCATCTATCATCATGAACCCTCACGCTATCCCTCTCGCATGACCATCGGGCAGCTTATGGAGGCTCTGGAGAGCAAGGTATGTGGACTCTCGGGGCGCCGGCATGGGGACGCTTCCCCATTCAAACGGTCGCACCGTCGAGGACATCGCCAACGAGTTGGAAGCCCTTGGTATGCGTCGGTACGGTGACGAGATCATGTACAATCTGCGGACTGGCGAGCGAATCTCGACACCCATTTTCGTGTGTCCTACGTACTACCAGCGCCTGAAGCACATGGTCGCTGACAAGATTCACTATCTGACATCGGACCACAAAGTTCTCACCTCTGAGGGTTGGGGTTAACATAAGGAAGCTCCGCTTGGAGCACAAAGCTTGCATCGTTGCGTTTGGGGGATGGTCAGATCGAGTATTGCGCCCCGGAGGAGCTGTACGGCTACCCCACGTACAACGGCCCTCTGTACCACGTGACGTCTCCCACGACGGACATCGTCGTTACTCCGGAACACAGGTTGTGTGTGCAGCAGGAGGGTACCGTTGGCCAGTCCTCGACAGAGCTTATTTCGTGCAGCCAGCTCGTGTCTAACGGATACCTTTCTCGGGGCGAGAGTCCTATGAAGCACGTCCAGAGAGGTACCTGGGTGGGAAGCGACTTAGAATAAATTGGTTGCGATGACGACATCTTCCACGAGACATCGGAGTTCATCTTGCACAATGAGCCGATTTGGAAGGAGTTCTTATTTCGGTACTCGACAGGGACGTGCCGCCGCCTGCTTATGCTGGTGTTCTCATGTACACTCGAGATTGAGTTGAGTTCTCAGGAGAAGGTTGACAGTCTTTTGCACCTTGCACTCCACGCCGGTGAGATTGTTGTGGTGGACCCTTGTGGCATCAGCGGGTTCGTTGCACGCCTGGTGATGTCGTCGATGTCTACGAGCAGCAAAGTGTCATTTGAGAGCTCTGATCCTCCTCCTCAGCCCTTATCTGTTGGGGCACCTGACAAGTGCGACTTCATTGGCGGAGGAAGCATCGTGGGTTCGAATGGAGTTTACTGCGTTCGCATGCCTTTGAACGTGACCTTCTTCGTTCGTCGCAACGGTCGCGCTGTGTGGACGGGCAACTCTCGTGCTGCAAACGGTCCTGTGGTGCTGCTGACGCGCCAGCCTGCCGAGGGTCGCGCTCGTGATGGCGGTCTACGTTTAGGGGAGATGGAGATGGAGTGTCTCTGGGCACACGGAACGATGGGGTTCCTGAAGGAGCGGTTCATGGAGTGCTCTGACAACTACCGTGTTTTCGTCTGCAAGTGCTGTGGCATGATGGCTCACGCTAACCCTGAGAGCAACCTGTTCTACTGCAAGTCTTGCAAGAATCTGACTGAGTTCAACGAGCTGAGGATTCCGTACGCAAGCAAGCTGCTTGTCCAGGAGGTCGAGACGATGGCCATCGCCACTCGATTCGTCACGGACGCGTAGATCTTTAATATTGGGTTTTCAGATACCGGATCGTATTGGAACTGATATCGTGGAACGTAAAAGCATGGACAATTATTATTTTCTTTCCGGTCGAAGAGATTTGTAATACAGTCGGAGACGAAAGCCATCCCCATTATTTGTAAGCAAGTGAATGCGGTAATGGATCAGAAATCGTAGACATTTTAGTTCTCCGTGTCTCCGACTTGAGTTTAATTTTACTGTTCCACCGACTGTATGTAAAAAGGTACACCAATCCCAGTTTTTCTTCTTATTTTCGAGTTTGTTGTTGTTGTGTTTTGGGGGTGGATGTCTTTGGGGTTTGTTGGATGGTGGATGTATTTTGGGGTTTTTGGGTGGATGTCTTTGGGGTTTGTTGGTTGGTGGATGTATTTGGGGTTTTTTGGGTGGATGTCTTTGGGGTTTGTTGGATGGTGGATGTATTTTTGGGGGTTTTTGGGTGGATGTCTTTGGGGTTTGTTGGGTGGTGGATGTATTTTTGGGTTTTTTGGGTGGATGTCTTTGGGGTTTGTTGGGTGGTGGATGTCTTTGGGGTTTGTTGGGTGGTGGATGTCTTTGGGGGTTGGGTGGTACCAATGACATTTTTGTCATTTGATAGTTTTAACTGTTCTTTTGTATATGAGTTCGGAGATATATCAAAGATAACATGTACATCTATTGGATATTTATTTTGTTCTTTTATTAATTGTAGAATACTTTTTGGATTGTCTAATATTTTTTCATCATAATTTAGTTCTTCGCTACCGTTCTTAAATTTCAAAACATTATAATTTCTTTTTCCATTTATAAACGGAACGTATTCAGCGTAGAAATCAATAAAGTCTTCTTCCCTCGTAGTTTCGTTTATTTTGAAATTAATACCTTTCGAGTTTGTTGTTGTTGTTGTTCTTTTAGGTGTTGGTTTGTTGAGTTCCGTTCTTTTACTTTGCTGTTGGAGAGTTTTGTGTTCAATTGAAGAATAATTTTGGGGTTTCTTTTTAATACCTCTCATTGTCAATTGAGTCGGGACTAGGATTGTTTTATTCGATTTAGCGTTTTTGTCAGTTGATGCTATGCTGCTTTCATGATTTAATATTACTGCGTCTGCTATTGGTTTGGTAGTTTTAACGTTGATTTGAACACCTGGTACAGCAGTATTGTGATTTGAATTACTTCTTGTTACGAGACGGGTTGTGTTTTTTGTGGTGGATGTAACCGGTGAAAAGGTGTTTGAGTTATCGTTTGGGGTGTTGAAGATGTCATGCCCGGTCATGCGCACGATTCTATCAAACATTTCGATAGCTGTGCGCAAATCATCCGAATCATCAGTGATCTTTGTATTGAGTATAAGGGAAGATAGTGTCTTTGCCACGACGATATTCATACTGGACGGAAGTGTATCTTCAAGCGTTTGTTTAGTTTCAGCACTCAAATCACCCGGTCTTAATTCTGTTCTGCCTTCGTTCGTTGTTTTAACAATTTCGTTAACGGACTTCACGAGATCATCGAGGTTAATTTTGGGACGATCACCTTCATTGAAATCGGTGCCTATATAATCGATCTGTTTCCTGATTCGATTGTTGAATTCGGTGGCAACATTATCCATGGTATCCGACTTGCTTGGTTGTTGTGTGTTACTACCGGAATTATTAGTAACAATGTTCCATATTTTGGTACCCACAGCCTTGCTGATTTCTTGGATGTAGTAGTACGCGTACATGACAGAGGCCATTGGGGGGAACAATGTGTGTTTGGATTTGTCAGTTACAAAGAACTCAAGTGTCTTGCAATCTTTTAGGGTTGCAATAGAGAAACAACATTTGATGAATAATACATCATTCTCATGATTAACGATCTCTATCTTCGTGGAATCTATTTTGTCAGGCCAGCGAGAGGCTATGCGTCGCACGTACTTCAAGATAGACGCGGACAGATTTTCCACGCTCGCAGGGGAAGCGATGTCCGTGAAAACGACTTGGCGACCGTCAGCAGACTCGGTTACAAATGAAGATGATTGCGATATTCTAGACTGCGAAGACATACCTGATTTATACAATATCTCTGATTGAGATCGTGATAATTGAGATGATATTCCTGATTGAGATCGTGATAATTGAGATGAAACGCTTAATAATGGGGGTATCAAAACGGAAATAGAATGATGTTCTTCAGAATCACCTGCCCCTCCAGTGAGAAGAGTGCGATACTTAGAACCGATTATTTCGTACACAAGCATTTCAAGTGATAATGTGTTGTTGTCGCGGTGGCATTTAGTTTTAGAATTAACAAGGACGATCGCCATTACGAGTGTCAACGCACGCATCGCAACCTCTTCCAACTCTCGTGGAAGCTTAGAGACACATCCCACACGCCATTTTGGACGCATAATGATGCGTTCGGAACCCAATTGATTAAACCACCTAAAGTGTTCGTTCACACGCCGAGCTACAGTAACATGCCTGGCAAATGATGACGATGAGGCGGATGCTAAAGACGATGCTGTTCTACGCAATGCGGTCGCTACACGGTCTGGCCTGATATGTACAACGACGTTCTCAATCAACAAGTGAATCAGCCAAAGCCCCACCAATGCTCTTACGTTCAGGGAGGTTCCCTTGGACAGCAACTCCAATACGGTGACCACATCAGAAGCACCAGATACGTCTATTTTGAAGCTATTGCACGATATCTTGCTCTGACCATTGGCCCTTGCATCCATGGCTACCGCTTCTGACCGAAGAAATACGGCGCCCATGCAGGCGAACGTATTTATTTTTCTATGTTTTCTTGTGGATTTGTGCAGGGACAGAGACGACATAATATCAAGCAGGCTTTTACACATGGCTTTATTGCCTCCATTTGATCTATTTATATTTCGTCCGATCCAAGTGCATAATACATCACATGAATCGTCTTGTTGAACTCCACCCGTTGGCATGTCGGTTGGCGTCGAGGGTTGCTTTACAATGGAACGTTTTTTTTTTCATCTTCAAGAGTTCTTCAACGTTTCCTCAGGCGGCGCAGTCGTGTGCGTGTTAGCGACGGCGCAGCACCTGTAGGGGGCGTACATGCCCACATCCGGAGAGAAGCGCACGATGCGAACCAAATGGCCAGGACGCAGATCTAGGTACCGTGCCATCGGGTCAGAGCACGCGATAATCGGAAAGTGGTACTTCGACTTGACTCGGTATCGTGCGACGAGTTGCTCAATCACGTGCTTGTCGCGGATGGGTTCGTGGCGGGGCACCAACTCGTGACGAGAGATGTTGAACTGCAGTTCGGAGAGACAGAAAAACTGCACGCAGCGACGAACGCTCTCATCTAGACCCCTCCGACTTGTGCTCAATACCTTCTCGCGAGTCACCAAAATAACCTCTCGAATGTTGTTGCCGCCCACACTGGCACCTCCTCCACCACGTTGTTGATGCTGATTCTGACTGTCGCCACCACCCATCTTGGTGGTATAAGAGTCCGCTTCGGACAACGCCTTTTCATTTATATCGTTGTTGTCATTCTCGGTGTCTCCTCCTTCCTCCATAATGACGTCATCTTCTTCGATATCCCCCACAAAATCCTCATCTTCATCTTCATCATCGTTCCGTCTGGCAACCGCCGCGTCCTTCCCTACATTATTTTCGAGGGGGGCGAGGAGTTTCCTCACGTCGGGGAGCTTGAACGTTTGATTGAGACTGTAGATGACACGGTAGCCGCAGTCTCCTGGAAGGTAGACATGGAAGACGCCCCCCGATGATGGGGTGACGGCTCTGGCGTGCAGGTCGAGAGCGATCGGGGCGGTCTCCTCAATGGATAACGTCTCCCCTCTGTCGACGAGCATCTCGCATATTACCGTGAGGCTCTTGCGGACCTGTTTGTCCAACATTTTTGTTATTAATAAATTCTTTAGTTATTTGCTTTACACTCGCTCACATTTTAGGCACCACTTTCTAATTGGCAGTGTTACTGAGGCATAATATTTTTGCCACGAAACCAGCCAGCATCGTGGGGATGTTGTCTGGGACGAACTTGTACGTGTTTTCGAACGTCTCCTTATTCACAATATAATATCCGACACCGTCCGTTTCCTGGACGACGTAGTCTCCTGCGTCCACTACCATTTGCGATTGAGAGCGTGAGCTACTGAACGCAAGCGTTTGTGATGTGTACACGGCGGCTCGGCGTCTCCCAGGCCTGGCCGTCAACGTGGACCCCACAATGTCGTACAGCTTGAGTGCCTTGGGAATGGTGACGTTGTACCGGTCCGATTTGGGATTGCAGATCACCAATACGGCAACGACACCTTCATCGGGGACCATCATGGACGCAATCGTGAACGTCATGCTCTGCAATTCATCGCGTGTGCGGACAAACTTGTACCTCAATCGTTTCTTCTCCACATCACGGAATTTAAGGTCGTCCATTCTGATGAGGTTTGTGACATGTTCAACGTATTTTTAAACATTTATACTGTATTTTAAATGAAGCGTGGTGCGGTGGCAAGAGGATTCGGAAAAAAAAATAAAAATAAGATATAACGCATGAATGCAGCTCCCATTGATGAAGTTCGACATTACGGATATCCGCCATGACAAGGTGATTGTATTGATAGGAAAGAGACAGACCGGCAAGTCCTTCCTGGGGCGAGATATTCTCTTTCACAACCGCGCAATCCCTATCGGGACCGTCATTTTGCCTACAGAGGAGTCCAACAAGTTCTACGGCAACATGATTCCGCACATGTTTATCCACGACGAGTTCTCTCCGGATATCATCGATAACGTGATAAAGCGACAAAAGTTGTTAGCTCGGAAGGTAGACAAACAAATACAGGTGTACGGTTCATCCAATATAGACACACGCGCTTTCTTGATTCTGGACGACTGTCTTTTTGACAAGACGTGGGCAAGCGACACGGGCATCCGCTATCTGTTCATGAACGGTCGTCACCTCCCTATCATGTTCATGATCACGATGCAACATCCGATGGGCATCCCCCCTAATCTTCGAACGAACATCGACTACGTATTCATCCTTCGTGAGAACGTCCTCTCCAACCGAAAACGTATCTACGATAATTACGCGGGCATGTTCCCATCGTTCGACATGTTTTGCCATGTCATGGACCAGTGCACCGAGAACCACGAGTGCCTTGTGATCAACAACAATGTGCAATCGAACAAACTTGAGGACCAGGTTTTTTGGTACAAGGCCGAGCCACATGACCAATTCAAACTCGGGTCAAAGGAGGTGTGGGAACTCGCTAGAAGGACCAAACAAAAATGGGACGATGGTGCAGATTCGGATGAAGAGGGAGGAGACTCGAAGAAACCGTATGACAAACGAACTTATTTACAAGGAAAGGGGGGGAAACAACAAACACAAATTAGTGTCAAGAAAACCATGTCCTGATACACGTGTCCTGATGAGAACAACTGTAGTATAATTTACATGAACAGAATCTCGTCTCCGTTCTTCGTGGCGTTGTCCTTGTTCTGTTCCTCCTCCTCCTCATCAGAGTTCTTCTTGACGTTGTTTTCGTCGAGGTACATGTCATCATCGGTGGGCATGAACGCGTAGCCGTCGAGGTTGGCAGGCATGATCATGCGCAGCTGGCAGACCTTCCACGTAACACCGAACGATTTGTTCAGCCCCACGGACCAGATCGACTGAAGATGGATGATTGCGGACACGCGCGCACCCTTGCCACGCTTAGGGCTCCGGAGGATCTCTTTGAGGTCGAGAGGCTCGCGGTCGCCTCCGTACACAGGGAAACGGAAAGTGCCATCTACGAAGGGGAGGTTCAGCTTAAAGTTGGGAGGGTACATCGTCGACAACTCGCCGGTATCTTTGTCCTTGCTGTACCGCATCGATGGGGTGAACATGTCGGCCACCACATCACGAGAGGGGTACTTCTTCTTGAACCACGCGTTAGTGTTCTCCAATGCATTGTCGATCACGTGCTCAGAAACGCGCTCCATCATGTCGAAAAAATCCTGGACGCCTTGGTTTGTGTCCCGTCCAGCGAAGGACCTTTGCAGTGTGTGCTTGTCAGGTAGCCCCCGCTCTCCGGGCCACACGCTGATACCGAACGGCAGAGACATCATGGGCGTCTGTACAATCAGGTTCCGGTTGTTATAATTGATGAAGATACTGCGACCTCCGTTGTCTAGCTGCTTCGGAGCACTAAAGGTGATCTTGCTCACGTCAACATCGCAAGGGAAGGTGACGTCGCTCGCGACAGACTTGGACGTAGTAGTCATTGGTATAGGGGGAATTAGGATGGGGTGGTGGGTCAACAATAAATGAGAGGAACAAAGCTGATACCTAAAACATATCGGATCCTCTTTATACTTGTTTGAGTGTGCCATTTTTATTCTTATTTTTTTTGAAATGTGTACCGCTAACTTTCTTGGGTTTTGGGGGCATGGAAAGCATTAGCAAGTCAGGATCGTAAAATGTTGGAGAGCGACGAACATTGTCGTCACGCAGGGGGGTGTCCACGTTTTCTCGTTGGATTGTGGAGCGTTGTTTTTGAGGTGTATTCTGTGTTTGTTGTTGAGGCGGCGTATTATGGGGTTTTTGAGGTGTCTTCTGTGTTTGTTGTTGAGACGGCGTATTATGGGGTTTTTGAGGTGTCTTCTGTGTTTGTTGTTGAGACGGCGCATTATGGGGTTTTTGAGGTGTCTTCTGTGTTTGTTGTTGAGACGGCGTATTATGGGGTTTTGAGGTGTCTTCTGTGTTTGTTGTTGAGACGGCGTATTATGGGGTTTTGAGGTGTATTCTGTGGTTGTTGTTGAGACGGCGTATTATGGGGTTTTTGAGGTGTATTCTGTGTTTGTTGTTGAGACGGCGCATTATGGGGTTTTTGAGGTGTATTCTGTGTTTGTTGTTGAGACGGCGTATTATGGGGTTTTTGAGGTGTATTCTGTGTTTGTTGTTGAGACGGCGTATTATGGGGTTCTTGAGGTGTCTTCTGTGTTTGTTGTTGAGACGGCGTATTATGGGGTTTTTGAGGTGTATTCTGTGTTTGTTGTTGAGACGGCGTATTATGGGGTTTTTGAGGTGTCTTCTGTGGTTGTTGTTGAGGCGGCTTATTATGGGGTTGTTGCGGTGTCTTCTGTGGTTGTTGTTGAGACGGCGTATTATGGGGTTTTTGAGGTGTCTTCTGTGGTTGTTGTTGAGGCGGCGTATTATGGGGTTGTTGAGGTGTCTTCTGTGTTTGTTGTTGAGACGGCGTATTATGGAGTTTTTGAGGTGTCTTCTGTGGTTGTTGTTGAGGCGGCGTATTATGGGGTTGTTGATGTTTACGCGTGTGATTTCGGTGTTTCGGTCCGACCGTATTGGTTTCGCTGAGATTAACGATGTCCCTCAAACTCTTCGATAGATCGAATTTGAACACCTTGTTATGGAGGTGCTGGAGCGATGGGTTCAACAGTGTTGTCAATCGTATCTGGAATATGGCAGGCTCGTCCCGGTTGTTAATGTCGGTGAAGATCGTGTAAAACAGGTTATCGAAGTCTTTGAGCATGAGTATTCTGGCAGAGGTATTGTTGTTTTTACGAATGGAGCGCACCGACTTGTACTTCATAGGCGACATCTTGCGACACTCGACTGCAGTCGTGTCACCATCAATGTCGTATGTGATCGTTAACATGTGTATAGCGATAGCTTCCATCTCTTGTGTGTACTTCGCTTGATCCTCAGCACACTTGAGCAGTCGATGGTCCCCCAACGACATTACGTACATGTAGTTCCTGGCGTTCCTGGATTTTAAGAAGCTAGAGAACCCTCCGCGACAGTGATCGATGTAGTGACCACCGTGAATCAACTCGTTCATCAAGAAAAATCGATCAAGCACGCTCCCTGGATCAAACTTGAGCTCCGGCTCAAAGCTCCTGTAGTACTGTCCAGATAGGGATACATATTTTATGAAAGAGCTTATCTTATGGTCGGTTCCATCGGGATTCAGTAGCTTGTTCATTACTATGCTGTAGATCATGTAGGAAACTATGTGGAAGGCTCCGGCAATCGTGTCGCGGTGTTTTACACTGTCCAACCCGTCCAGCAACTCCTTATCATTAATTCCTATAATGGTCTTGTAAATCCACGTATTGGAACCGTCACGTTTGGCGACAATTACATTGGTTGTCTTGTACTCGCTAATGCGAGCTATCTGATTGAATAACGGAGCAACGCTAAGCTCTAGATATCTTTTCAATATGTCCAAGTGACTGAGTCGGTGTTCGTTATCAATCATCAAGACGCTCATGTACGCTGGTAAGTTATGCTCGATGAGACGCTGTTGGATTACCAGTCCGAAAAACAGTTGGCGCATTTGGTTTCCTGCGCCGTGGTTGGGGCGCGGCACACCTTTGCCGCTCGAAAACATTGACCACATCGACGGGTATGGCTTGTTGGAGAAATTGTCAAAAACGAAATGCGCACACGACGTGATGAAGGTTTTTATTGGAGTTGAGGAGGACACGATTTCTTCATTATTGAGTCCAACAACGCTTCTAGATGCATCGTCTAAGTGCGGGTTGTTCAGATCTATGGATCCGTAGTGTTTCGATACATTGGGGTATCCGATACCCTTCAGTTTCTTATATTCATAGTTCTCCTTGATAAGCATTTAGGTTCACCCAGTGCGCAAATTATTGGTATACATTTGGTCTTCAAATTAAATGATGTACCATTAATTGTTACACTCAGACCGGTCAATAATGTTACAGTATATTGAATCAATTCCAATTCTCTATGTACAACTTGGACAGACGGTCGATTGTTGTACACATGTACACATTGCTGCAAAGTTTGAGGAGAGTGGCTATACTTGCGAATGTAAGCCACATGACAGTCTCGAGGTGGATCTCAAACCCCACTAAAAAAGTGTACAAACGGAATAAACCTACAAAATCGGATGTGGTCATAGAGTTCTTAAAGGCGTCATTAAAAATAGATCCATTCGCATCTCTTTCTGTTCTTCGTCATAAGGTAAAGGATGCTTTCGGATTTGAGGTATCAAAAGAGTTGATTCGCGTTGTGATAAAATGGCTTGGGCTCACAAAGAAAAAAACAAAGTTCTTCTCCAGGCCTGATAACTTATATGAGAAAACCACGTCATTCATAAGCCAAAGGGAACGGTTAAAAGAGGAAGGGAGGACTTTTGTATCGATCGACGAAACTTCATTTGGAAGACATACGAGAGACGTGTTTGGCTACTCACCAAAGGGAGAGCTACTGGTTGTACCGAGGTTTGAGACCTAGGGTGAACGACAATGTCGGCACTTTGTCTTATTCAACAAGGCAAAGGAGACATTTATTTTAACATCAGGCAAGGGTCTTTCAACACACATACTTTTGTTGAGTTTTTAGAAAATTTGGACTGTCCAACTGACACAGTAATTATACTTGACAACGTTGCGTTTTCACCACTCCAAGAAGGTCAAAACACTTGCAGCTTCAAGGGGGTGGGAGCTCCTATACACTCCTCCCTACTCACCTTGGTTCAACCCAATAGAAGGGGTGTTCTCCATCGTCAAACGCGATTTCTATAAAAGCCAAGATGTGTATAAGGCTTTGAGTTCTGTTAAAGAGAAACACGTAGAGGCTTTTTTTCGAAAGTCATTGAATACAATTTCTGGACCTTGATACAAGGAAATAGCGACATTGGCTACTAAATGGAGACGATAGTCAATAAAGAGCCTCCGGACAAGCGTACGCGACCGGACCAGGCGTCCAAAATTAAGGACAGGAAAAACGGCGAGGAGAACGTGGTAAAGTGTACACTGAGTCGGATCATAGCGGATAAGGACAACAAGGACGTTATCATCAAGGTGATTAAGGAGCGGGTCGACAGCGTATCCAAGAGGACTTATCTTGCCGGTGTTGCGGTGAACCGGATATTAAAAGAAGTCTTCGAAGGGGTACCAGATGCGCAACTTCACAATGTAAGTGTCCCTAGCGTCGACCAGAACTTCATTCGGCAGCTTATGGTGGGGTCGAGACAGGCGCACATGGAGACGAGGGACGCCACAGTCGAAAGGTTCTTTCACAACAATTATTGGTTTAGGGAGAAAGATTGAGGGCGCGAGGTAATTGTGTGAAAAAGAAGAAACAATACGTGGGTGCCATCGCTCGCTACGATGGCGATCGAAACCTGTACAGCCATGCGTCGAAGAAGTACCTGACCAACTTCAATAACCACTACAGAGTCCATCTCTCCACATGGATCAAGAAGTTCGTTTACTCGAAGGAAAAACAGGATCTTGGCCAAGGAGTTCAAAGATGAGCACGGCAATTGACGAGACCGTATTCCACCGATACTCCTCTACGATATCCACTCTTGGGGAGTAAAGGAAGACCTCATAGCGATACATTCGCTCCTACCGGAGCGAACAAAGATGTTGCTTAAGATTCAGCACTCGATCATCGGACGGGACGAGATCAACCGACAGTGGCTCAAGAGCGTTTCCAACAGGGCCAAGATGATCCGGTACAACGTCTTTATCAATCGATACCTCGAGGCCACAGAGGACGAGGGCTACGCCAAGCAGGTCAACATCGCTCCCATCCCAACAGTCAAGCACGCCTTCATCACGATAGACATCGACGGCCTACTGGGCGTCCTCAAGGATGTGGGTCTCGTCGAGAGTCTCGAAAAAACGCTGACGAACAAGGAGCACTAGGAGTCGGTCTTCGATGTGGAAAACATCTGTTCTATTGGGAAAGGTGTGTTAACATGCACCATAGACACTGACGGCGTAATGGCTTGTACCCACTTTCTTAGGGCCGAGAAGAAAAAGATTTCAATCAAGGACGACGGAACGGCGATTAAGAAGCAGACCAAGACTCTCCGCGAGTTTTCCGAGTCCGACCCCAATGTGGTGGTCGTTGCAAACGACCCTGGCCGCTGCAACATTGCCTTTTTGACTTGGAAGAAAAATAAGGTCGAAGAAAAAGATAAGGGGGGTAGGAAGAGGAAGAGGCACTGCGAGTTCGGGAGCAAGAGACTCACACGGGAGCGGTACTACGTTGAGAGCGGGGTCTTCAAATCTAGAGGGCCGACCAAGAAGTGGTTGTCTAACATCCAGGACTGCCTTGACGACCTGAAGGACAACAGTCCCAAGCGCACATCTCTAGTGTCGTTTGACGCTTACGTGACTGTAATGGTCAACCATTGGGATTCTCGATGGGGGGAGATGTCCAAGTCGCGGTGGGGCGCGCAGCGCCTGCGGCTCTACGGTGGCAAGAAACGTGTCTTAGCACGCTTCTTCAATGAGGTCCACGCGGATGTCGGTGAGAGGAAAACAATTGTCGTCGCATGCGGTTCTGCTAAGTTTGCCCCTGGTGGCAAGGGTGAAATTTCTGTCCCTACAACGAGCGCGTTCAAGGCGTTTAGCGACCGTTTCAAGGGGCGAGTTGCCGTCACTGACGAATTCCGTACCACACAGATCTGGCACAAGGACAGCACCACCGTCCTCCAAAGTGTGCAGTCCAAAAAAGAAGGGCGCACGGTTTGAGGCTTGCTATGGTGCAGTTCCAACATGGAGAACAGCAAGTTGTTTGTAAACCGTGACCTAAATGCAGCCATTAACAAACAGTCGGAGACACAAAAACAATGGTGTTCCACTGCCCCGTGGATTTCTACATGTACATTATTATCAGCCCCGCGGAATCACAATACCTCTCCAGACCATGTTTCGCAACCAGTCACAATCCGCCGGGAGGCAGGAACACCCATTATTTGTAATGCTGCCACACACCCAACTTGTCCAATGAAAATGAATCTATCGGTTGACCTCCAGTGGGATGTAGACCTCGTTCACCGCCGGGTCAATCGGGTAGAACATGCCGTGGCGCCTGTACCTTGAAAACTTCAGAATTCCCACATGATTCTTCTCGATGCTCCGAGGCCTTCGCAGAAGCCGGTAGATCATGCTTCTCAGTGAGTACACGAACCCGTTGAGCAAACGAATGTATCCTTCGTAGTCGCTGCGTCCCATGCAGAGGCTCGTGATCTGCTTCATCTCAAAAGGAGTCAGAGGCGCGTGCATCTCATTGTCAGAGAGAAACTGTTGTTTTTTGACGAAGGTACGTCTCAGTACGTCCCAGCACGCGCTTCTTCTTGTAGTATCATTGATTACTCCCATGCGTTCGTGCATGACGAGCGACTCTGCTGCGAAGAGACCGTCGAGTCGGCCTGCGGCGATGCGGTTACTGGTTCCTACATACCGGGTGCACTTCTCCCCGCATCGGAGCATTTGCGTCCGTCGGTGTCCAGGGACCGCGCTATTGAATCCCTTGAACACGTACTTCATAACGCGGTTCAGGCCACCGATTCCCCAAAAATCGAGTTCCACGAAGAACATGGTGCTGCGCATTGCCTCGATGAACGTCGGGGCACAGAGGACCTCCAGAGCGTCGGATGTAGGGTTGTAAGAGATGGCGACCCTGGACGGTGCGATGTCAAAGTTGAGGATAAGTGTGGCAATGTCCTCGATCATGCTCATGATGACTTGGATGACGAGGGTGTCTCCCACCATACTGACGATGTTCATGGTGTGTCGAGTCCTGATGATTTTTCCGGCGTTTAGCCTCTCGATTTCTGCGACCATGCTCTCGGCCTCTGCCTCGTCATCCATGCCCACAAGGAAGATGTCGTAGTCCCTATGCGTCTTCTCCATTCCAGTGACGACATGGCCTAGCGCGGCTCCTCCTGCGAGCACTAGTTTTCCGGCACCCAGTCGCAACAACGCCAGCACCTCCGGTGGGAGGGACTTGTGCAGTTGCTTTGACATCTCTGCTACCGTGAGACTTTCGTCCATCACTAATGGCTCGGAGATCGAGCTTGGACGCCATCGAGCTTGGACGCGACCGAGCTTGGAGTCGATGCCGCCGAAGAGCCAATTGATGTTTCGGGAGCTCGTGCATTCTGGTGGACACGTCCGCCGGATCGGGGACACGTCGTCGAGATTTACCAGGCACGCGTTCCTTGTGGTAGCGTTGTCGCTCGTCCGACATTTCCACTCCAGTGCCATGGCGTCCCACATGTTCGGGTTCTGACGCAAGATGTCCAGGCTAGCATTGACAGCTTCGAGGAGCCGTTGCAACCTGTATTGGCGCAAACCGAGCATGTCGGCCTCCACGCACAAGCAACGGAAACAATTGTCCATAATGCAACCGTCCACACTGACACTGTCATTCATAATGAACTTGTCGTCGTCATTCAGAATGAAACGGTTGAACATGAACATGATGTCTGATCGCGAGTGTGTATTGGCAGTCTTTGACACGGCATTGTAGATGTCGATGAAGCTGGTGCGAGTGCATGGAGCCGGGACGGGAATGGTTTCCGATTCAGGTTCCGATTTAGGTTCCGATTCAGGTTCCGATTCGGAGTCAGGAATGTGGTCAGGACTGCTGTCAGGAATGTGGTCAGGACTGCGGTCAGGAATGTGGTTAGGACAGCGGTCAGGAATGTGGTCAGGACTGCGGTCATTTAGAGATGTGTAGCACATGTCAAGCTGATCATCCAGCAGGGGCTCGAAGTAGGAGAATAGTCTGAGCACCTTGCTGTTTGAAGGAATCTTTAACGTTTCTCCGTTGTGGAATTGCAGCGTGACGAAGGTTGTCTTCTTGTTGCTCGCCTCTTCTGCCGCCTTCATCTTCTCCTTGCACGATGTCGCCACGTATTTCAGGATCTCGTCTGGGATGTGCACGAGTGCGTTCTTCAGTTTTTTGCAGTGTTCGATTGTGTTATCGCATGGATGCAGGATGCGTGCATATGAGAGGGGGCGGATCCATTTTTTGCCTTTACTTGGAGCGATGACCACGAAGCCTGATGTTCCTGTTGCGGCGACGCTCTTGAAGTCCACTCCTGGGATGCGTTGTGCTGGTCCGTCGTAGTATTCTTCCTCTTCGGCGAGTGCAGATCGGAGGAACCAATAGTGTCTGCCGGCACGGGTTATCTCGGTGGGGACGTGGTTCAGAATCGGGAAGATTTCCTCGAGGTGCTTCACTAGCTTCTCGTTGTCCACGTCAACAACACAAAGCTGTCTAAGAAGCACTCCTGCATCCATGTGGTTCTTGTGCTTAGACACGAAGGGTGCGTGATCACCCCATTCCCAAACGTTGTCCTGTGCTGAAACTTGGGTTTCTTATCTATTGCTGGCATCAAGACATCTGAGAATAGACGTGTTCTCAGGAACTCTGCAGTGTCCAAAAAAACTCTCATGTTGGTAATCTACGAAACTGTATTCTCGTTTACACCCTTAAAAGCTGTTATTGAATTGGAGTTGATTTTCCCCCTTCTTGGAGACTAGCTTCATGTGTTCAAGTGGAACGGGTAGAGTGGACGAGTCGTGCACGTATTGGCGGTACATGTTTGCTTCCTTTATGATTTGAGGGACGCAGAAGTTGAGAACCAATTGGTTTAGGTCTCTCACTTGTTCTAGGATGACTGCTTGGTTTCCCTCCCTATTATAGGAGTCTGTCAGGAATACGGAGCGCATGACGAACACTAGTTGATCTTCTGACTGGCGGCCTATCACGAGCTTTCGATCCGAGTCTACCCAAACGCGGTAGCGGATCGCTTGGTGCATAGCGCCCAAATTGGCGTCGCTGAAGAACACGTTAGCTACACTGGAAGGTTGGAAGGACAACCCTGCGCGACCGCGCGTTATATGGATTCCCTTTGTGGATAGCCCTGTTGGTTGTTGGTTTTTACATCACGCATGATGGGGGGGGGGGGGAAGCATTGTGACGGACGAGCTTCTTACTATTTTTACATGTTTTATAAAAAAAAGGCGCGTGTGACACGATGCGTAAAAAAAGCCGCATCGTGAAAGAACCCCTTTCCAAAACTCAAAAATGTTGTGCGTGATTTTTGCATCCTTTGCGGTAATTTCATGCGTGATCGTGTGCTACGTGATGAGTGCTATCCATCCCATGAAATTGGGGAAAAAAGGAATGCCACTCTGGATGGGAAAGATGATCCCTGTCCTAAATGAAAAGTACAAAGCGGCAAAATCACCATATAAAGTCCCCCCCAATGACAAAACTTCTCTAGAAAAAACCAAGGATACCCCCAAGACCCCACAGTCCATCTCTAAAGCGGATTCCTCCACTGCAATAAATGCCAATTCTCAAGAACCAAATACCGCCAATGCCAACCAACCAAATACCAATGCCAACCAACCAACCAATGCCAATCAACCAAATACACCCGCCAATGCCAACCAACCAAAAACCAATGCCAATCAACCAAGTACACCCGACATTGATTCTAAAGAACAAAATGCACAAGCGGACCCCACTGTAATCAAACAACACGCAAATGCCACTTTACCCCCCACCGATTTACCTCCTGATACTGGACACCCTGTATAATTTGAATATCCCATGAAACCTGCTACAGGTCCGGGGTTCACTACTACTGTTTAAATTTTTAGTTTAAAGCGTTATCTGCATTGGAAAAGTGTCTTCAGTTCATCATCATCATCATCATCACAATGAGCGTTTCTTCATACCAAGTTGCGTTTCCAGAGACCTTTCCATCATTGTGTACCATATCGACCATTCATACAACGGATGGTAGGTCCGAGGTCGTTGTTCGTTTTGGCGAAATCCTTTGGGATTTGGTTGACGCCGTGTGCAAGCTTCAGTACGAAGACATATGCAGGACTCCTGAGTTCCTTCACATCTCGTCTGTGTTCGGGCGCTCATCCGCGCACGCGCGATACGGCCTGTCCCTGTCGTCCTTTGATGGAGGATAACTTTGACAAGATGGCCATCTCATGGCATTGCCTGAGAGCAGTGGTGGAACGTACCTTCCGATGAGGACACGGTGGTGTTCCCCACATTCAAAACTTTTCAGAGGCGTGTTGGATCTGGTGGAGGAGATTGCTAAGCACTCGTGTAATGCGAGCACTCAGGAGCGCTTCGTGGTGTTCAAGAGATTCTTTGAAAAGGCTTGCGGAGTCGTGGACGTGAACGACATGTCTGACCTCCTTGGCGAGTTCAGTATTGGATGTACTCGTGACTACTAAAGGGAGGCGTCTTCATTGTGTGCATATGTTTTTTGGAGACTCCGGTGGGGATGCACATGGAATTGGTGTCAGAGTTGCCGCAATGTGTTGATGTACTCTACAGGGAGTTCTGGAACATTGTTCCCTGGCCGGATGCCCCCGCCTGGGAAAAGGTATAATCGCCTCCTCGGGGGGTACGTGCATGCTCTGTAGGCTATTGTAGATCATGTTTTACTGTCTCCCGGGCGCACAGGCCTTGTTTCCCACGGGGCTCCTTTGATGAACGGTTTGCCGGTGTACAGACCGCCGTTAAGGCGCGTGGCGGGATCTCGGAGTACTTTGCGGAAAGTGCTCCAGATCCAATTCCTGGCCCTTAACAGGACCCCCCACTGGGTTTTCTTGTTTTTTGTAATGGACTTGGTAGTCGTCGATGGATCTACTCATTGTTAACGGACTTCTTCTTGTATTGAGGACATAAAAAAAGTGTAAAGGAATGGCGATTAATGATTTGATTACTATTAACTTTAAGATGATCGTCCCAGTTCGTTGCTTCCACATGTGGCAAGGTCGTTGCAGACAAGTGGCGTGCTTACACACGTATGGTCGACGAGGACAAGACCTTGACGGACGAGGAGCGTGGGAAAATTCTTGAACATTGGGCATCAAGCGCATATGTTGCCGGACTGTCATGCTAACAACTGTAGACATGAATGTTTGTTTTGTGATACAAGTGCGTTCTTTCGCAAATCCATTTTAATTTCAGATGGTGTAAATCTCCCGACGTTCCTCTTGCCCCCCCCCTCCTCAATCCATTATGATTTGCGACTACATAAGGAAATCCGCCTCTTTACGAAACGTGTTGTATGCGTATATCTTCCTCATCCTGATGGACCGTGCCAAAGATGATGCTGTGCGGTATGCTGATGAGCGCCATGGTCCTCCGGTTTTTTTCCAGAAAAATCTTTTGCGTAACACCGTCCAGTCCGGTTTCAAACCATTTTTTGAGTGATGATGATGAACACTAGCTACACCGAACACAGACCGCGATGTGTTGTTTGGATGTGTGCCAATCACGTAGCAAGAATCGTGTACACAAGACCGCATATCCTCTACGATGGTGAAGGATTGAGCCAGGCGAAGCGGCAGAGAATCGGAAGATCCTAAAGTCAAGAAATAATGGGCATTACTCTGCCAAAACATACATACGACGAAGACTCTGCGAAACATATGTCTATGATAATCCGAAGCATCCGAGAATTGTAAGATGTGGAAAGATAACGGTAATGGAAGTAGATGACGATGTTGAAGTAGATGACGATGTGAAGTGATCGATGTTGAAGTAGATGACGAGGTGGAAGTAAGATGACGAGGTGGAAGGTCGATGATAATGGATAGATGACGAGGTGGAAGTAAGAGTTGACGATGTGAAGTAGATGACGAAGTGTCATGAGAGGTGGAAGTAGATGACGAGGTGGAAGTAAATGAAGATTGGAATTAGCATGACGATGTTTCTGGTGATGATGATGATGATGATGATGATTCCGATGATTCTTCACGTACCCCTCACCGGCCATGTTGGCGGATGTGTGATTTCGATGAGGACTGCAATCATCATGTTGATGATTATGCAATGTCCGTGTCTCCTCCTCATCCTTCATCTGACAGGGAAGAAGACGCTATAGAGGAAAGTTGACGATGAGGAGTTGATACGTATCGATGAAGAGCACTCCAATCGCATGCGTGGCGAAGGTGGGAAACGTCCAGTGTTTTGAAGAAGAGATCCTCGGATGAGGGATTACATAAAATTCTGAAAAAAATCGAGCGCGTAATGCACTCTACGCAACACGAGGTGATCGCAGGGAAGGGCGAGCGCTGCAACATATTGTTTTACGCATCAAGGAACTCGTCTGAAATCTGCAGGATTCAACGAGAACGATCCCCCGCCAGTAGAGAACCCCACGCCATTGGCGACACTCGAAACCGCACTTCTACATTGGCGGCTCAAACGACAACCATCAACTGTAAGCCATCGGGACTGGTGGTGCTGTATCCCCACTTGCTTGTGAACCAGTTTGCCTCTGAATGGCGATCCTTCACACCAGCAAAACACATTTGATCTTGAAATTATTCTATTTTTATTTAAGAACAACTCTATTACAAACGTAACCATAGGCATTGGTGTCTCAGTCTGCAAGTGTTAACGTTACTTCTCTTATCAATTTTGATTTTTTATTTGTTTGTTGGCGGCCATCCTTCCTTCAGTTGTTGTGATATTCGTGTTCGTGGCAAACGTGATGTTGAGATGTATCTGAGCGACGACGTGATGACCAAGCTCAAGAGCGATAAGAGTAATGCGTATAACGAGTCAGGGATTCGTTTTTTTTACTCTGACGGAAGCTCTTTCCCTAAAAAACTCCGGTGTACTTCCGTCCGTCGGATGGGGGACATCGTGTGCAATTTTTCCCGTGATTCCGTGAAGAAGGTTGATAACTGTCCTTCCGAATTCAAATTGGAGGATGTTACGGTAATTGACCATGCGGAACGCAGTTCACAGACCCTCGATACGAGGTGTTTCTACAATGATGTCTCCTAACGTGAGTCGAGACCTGCGAAACAACATGGACGTGCGCGTGCGTGTGCTTCTAAGGCGAGTACGAGTTTTTTTGCCAAAGACGTGTTTGACATTGGAGAACCCTCTTGTTTTGGACGCATCTATTCCTACGTAACACTGTGCTTCTGGACCGCCGCGCCTTTTCCAACCAAGTTGTTTTTGCCTCTTGCGCCCCATCTTTCGTCCGGGGCCCTTGGGTGTGCTCCCATGCGCACTCGCACGATAAGCATGTACGACTCTCATGATCCGAATAGTGGATTTCCCAAACCAACATCCCTGTAGTATTTGAGGAAGTGTCCGACACCCGCATCACAAGGGTGGCAATCCCGGGGATTTCATGCGGACATTGGCCGCTGTCCTTAGGAATATGCGAAACGACGGCTGTCAAGTACGGCTCGAAGCGTGTTAACATTCCCATGGTCATGTATTTACCTCAACTTTTGTGCAGGACGTTCCTGTCGAGTCTCTCAAATACACAAACGTGGTTACCGCGTTCATCACGCGCACCACCTTGAACGCTCAGGTGCGTTGACAGACAGCGTCCGTCAAATGACTGTCAACGGTCGGTTCCGTGAATGTCAACATTGCTAATGCCAGACGCCGTTTGAGGTTGATCGCGTGCGCGATAGCTCTTAGTTGTGGTGACCTTCACGACATCTCTTATCATCATGGGCGTCCATGGACTCAGTGTCGGGGGCGTGTGCAGGTGCTGCAGATCGGAGCGAATAACCTGTGATGCGCATGTCAACCGACGCACTGACCAAGGTGGAGGCGTTTGTTCCCTCCAACGAACAACATGTACCCTTACACGAACAAAGAGCATCCCCAATCCTCGCGGAAACCTAGCTATTGCGATTAAATGCAGTGACTCCTTGATGCTACATTCGAGTGTATGTAATCCATGTCCAAACGCACGCAAAAAAAACTGCAAAAAAAAATACTGATCCTTTATACTGCTCTCAGAAAGAGAATGACAATATGTCTTGGTAATCAAGCGTCATCAATGGTTCCTCGAAGTGGGAACGTTTCCTCTAGAGTTGCTTGCTAACCCGTCAGGTGGCTCCGACGGGCGAGGAAAGGTCTACGCCCTCGTGTTCCTCATCCATGCTGGCCGTGTACATCGGACTGCTATTTTGGTGGCGCAAGCGAAAAGACCAAGAGTTGCGAGACGTTCAGCGAGGGTGAAATCACCCATACCTTCCACCTAAATCACACGAACCACAGTGTGAAACTCGTTCGAATGACGAATGCATCGAAGATAATGATGACGCCTGCAGAGACCGATTGGAGTGAATTGGGGAATGCGGGCACGAACACGAAAAACCCAATCAAACAAAAAAAGAAGTCAATGCCGATGCCAATGGAACGGAATAAGGTGAAGGAGAAGAATAACGGTTTGACCGATAGTTGCGAATATCGATTCTGGTTCACACTCCTGGTTCAGACTCGTTTTTAGACTCGGGGTTAGACTCTGGTTCAGACTCGGGTTCAGACTCCTTGGTTTCGGACAACTGATTCAGACACTAAACTTTGATTCGTCCTGACGTTTATGCCAAGCGGATGTGCACAATGAACGCCTTTTTGGCGCGTGGTTCAATCGTCGTGCAACGTCTGATGAAATATCTAAATACTCCAAACTGAAGTGCGAAGATGACATCAACCAATGCCTGTCGATAGAATTGAAAATGGGAAATGTAGAAGACTGGTGCAACACTCATTTGATACGGTTGATACTATCGACCTGTTTGAAAAAACAAGCCGTAAACCCGAATCGGACCCGGACTTGGACCCGGACTCGGACTTGGACCTAAATGACCCGAAATTGGACAAAAAGAAACTCTTAGATACAAGACGCCCACAACCGAGAATCCGAGGAAACTTGCAACCATCCTAAAATCCTGAAACTGAATCCAAACCCTAATACGCACGAACCCTAACCGCAAACATCCTAATACTTGATCCCCAATACGAAAGCATAACTCGCAAACATTCCTAATTACTGATCCAAATAAGAAGAATAGAAGCAAAGACATCCCTTCATTCAGTTAATTAGTGCGGTTGGTAATGGTGGGCTGCGTCGACGCTTGGTATTCTGGGGCGTCTTACTCTGGATCTCTCTCCTCCATATGTGCCCCACGAGAGTGCAGCACCGGGTCTTGATGATGACTCTGTGACTTCCAGGTTGTTGCGGGGGTTGCATGTCCCCCCTTCTTCTAATTATTCCTGATAACGAAACGGGTCGTACCGGCCACCTGTTGTTGTGTTATCTAGCGGGGATGATGGAATCGATAGCGCAAATGGTTTAATGGCACAACCGAAGCTTCAATCGCAAAGTGTGGTGGCAGCTCAATTGTTGGAGGCTTCAAAACATACGAGGGGGGTAAGAATAGGAAGGTTGGTAAATAAGTCTACCTAATAGTCGAAAAGTTCTGGACGCCGTGATTCTGGGCATTCCAGAAACCGCTAATAATAGAGAATGCCTCTGATATTGATCGGGCGGAATGTCTTGATGGTCCAAGTTGGATGCTATTTCACGAAAATGTTAATGATGTTTTAAGAACGTGTGGGAGAAAGTATTCAACTGAATATATTCAATCTAACGGTGCCTCAGTCTACGCGAGCCCCATACTATTTCTTACGGAATGACAGCCCAAAACAACATGGTACCAGATGATTATGTACAAGAGGATCTCGACAAATTCAGGCAAAAAAAAACGTTGTGTCTGGTCCACCTACGTATGACATGAACTGAATGGTGGCGGTGGAGACATATTATACGCGCTTATAATCGAAAAACAAAAGGGGCGGTACTCCTCGCCAAGTGTGAGGTCGGATACATTCGTGCAAAGTGCCTCCTCATTTCCTCCTCCGCCGTACAACCATTGCCAAATTCCCGGGTTTGCCAGAGATTCTCCTAGATTCTGGTCGTTCTGAGGATGATGGGGCGCAACTCTTATTCTTTCTCCATATCATCATGTTGCCTCAAACATTTCATTGGCAGCGGGTGACATTGACTCGCCCTGCTGCTTCTGCATTGGGGTGTGGGTGCAAAAGACACCGATTTAGGATTGTCTTTTTTTTTTTTTTTCCTGCGGGGGGGGCGACTACTACTCAATGATGCGACGAACGGGTGTGGGGGTCCGTACCAGCCAATGTCGTGAATCTTTGTAAGAGCCGAATATTTTTTTGTTAGTGGAACCCGCGCGCATTGATTCTGGATTGAATGGGAAAAATGGACTGAATGATTGAAAGAAAAAAAAAGTGTTCCGTTTCAACATGTGAAATGGCATGCAACTGCGATCGTACAGGTATCAGTAGCATCGGAAAACGGATTCAGATTCGATTTGAGAGTGGTTTATTTTATTGTTTTCTCTTCGGAATCGTTATCGTGGTTCGTTGTAGCGCTATAAAGCTTTTGCTCAGAGGGGGGTTAGGCGCAGAGCATTGGACCAACAAAGGAGGGACCAGATTCAACAACAGTCCGCCCGCAGTGTCCGAAGGTGATGACAAAACTCGGAAAGATCCAGGCATGGCAGCACAGCTCGCCAGATGTGTGGCGCACGGGCGACGGCTACTTCGAAGGCGACCTCCAGTGGGGGGAGGAAAACGGTGGGTTGTCGGAAGGGGACCTAAAGGTATTAGAAGCATCCAGGACCGTTTATTACGGACCTCTCGGTGTTGCGCACACTTTCTGTTAACGGGAAATGGCAAATATTAATAACATATCGGTGTCCTCTAACCTCCTACTGCAAAAAAGTACAGCAATCGCAAATGTTGGGGAGGATGGTCTCAATGGACGACGTGCATTTGCGAGGAAATCTAAAATCCGACAGGATCCACTACCAGATTCGAGTCCGACGCGGTGGCACAAAGTGGGCAGGGAAGGCTTACAAACCAAGGGTGTCACGAGGATTGAAGGTGATGTCGAGTAGAACTTGGACTGGGTGCCATCCAACGTAGGGGGCACACACGCCGATCGCGTTTAGAGGGACGTTTTTACCAAAGAAGGATCAGTTAGTTGGTGCGATGCTGGTGTACTGGGGTGGACGATGTTTTAATCGTCGGTAGCGCACGATCGTTTGGGAAGACAGTGTCACACGACGCGATTTCAGATAGTGGGTTTGGGGAATCACGTTCGAC
This sequence comes from Microglena sp. YARC, assembly GCA_022414725.1. Classification (NCBI taxonomy): domain Eukaryota; kingdom Viridiplantae; phylum Chlorophyta; class Chlorophyceae; order Chlamydomonadales; family Chlamydomonadaceae; genus Microglena; species Microglena sp. YARC. The sequence goes on from JAJSRW010001788.1 coordinate 29,674, forward strand.
ATAGCAGGAGCTCACGCGAATGTGGGTAGGAGCGCTCGGGTTAGGAAGAACTCGAATGTCGGCGGGGCGGACCGCAAATGTGTTCTGTCTCACATAACGTGGTTGTAGGAGCCAAGCCGTAGTGCAGGTGCTCTGAAATCCCTTCACGGGTGCCTGGTCGTCACCGAACAGGGGTTGATGAGATAAAGAGCAAGGGTTCGCAGATGCGTGTGAAGAGACGAAAGCGAGTAACGGACAGGGTTACACGCATATCGGAAACAATGGTGCGAACGCCATCGCGGTCCTTAGTTATCAATGGCAACTTGCACAGGCACCTCTTGTCTTGACGTGAGACAAACGTATCTCGTTTGTTGAGATTGGAGAGCTTTCTCGAACGGCCGGCTCGACGACCTTTCGGGAAGAGTGATTCCGGTTTTGTAAGTTTGTGCCAAACCTCAACACGTCAAACCGTAAGTGTTTAGTTCTCTCCCATGATAAAGAGGTTTGGTGAGCACGATGCTGTTCAGAAAATCAACCTTCGGGAAACTTGGATAACGATGATGCTGAACGAGGAACTCCGCATTGATAAAATTTACACGCTCTATGACGCATCGGATTACCCTCCACCTCGATGCCGTAATCAGGAGGACAATATGCACAGAGTGTTCGTCTCGAGCGCCTTGAAGGCTGCTTTCAATGTATTAGCAGAACAAGACTCTAAACGCAATGAATAAGCAGTGACCACGTCATGTTTGTCCTCCATTAAGACTTGATTTTAAATGTATTTAAATTCAAAAACGTTGATGCCAGTCCAACTGTATGTTTATCGTTCTGCTTATCATTTGTTGATTATGTGTTCGCAGTCCATTGCATGTGCTTCGAAATTAAGGGGGAGGAACGCTTTGATGTGGTGGTTCCTCACAGCAACGCCGAAACAACAAATACTACCTATCTCTGCGCCGAACAAAAGGTCGATACTCTGTTCGGTGCAATAAGCGTATGCGGTCCCCACCAACAGATGTGCACATCGCCCGACGGTATACGCTGGAAAACTGGTCCGTCGCGCCGAGAACGCCGAAATTTACGGGGGACTGCGCATCCGTGGGAACACAGCGAGGTCGCCAACGCGTCCGTTCTGCGCGGCACTGAACGTTAACGGTATGGCGAATTTGCCTAGGAGAGAGTGGGAGGTTCATTGGTTGTAGCGGACCACGGTCGGACGACTAGATGTTGCGACGTGTGCACGAGTGGCGGCGAGTTTATTTGGGACGGGCGACTGTGTGAAAGTTAATGCGTAGGTTGAGGGGAATGTGCGTGCTAATGCAGGAGTTAGACCGATGGGGTATGGCGCGTCGGTCGCCTGGGGGTTGTCGGTGACGGCGACGCTGTTCTTAGTGGGTCACTGTTACTGCAGGAGACGTTGATCCAGACGGAGACTGGGGTGTCATGGGAAACGCCGGTGTTGCGCGGTCATATGATCACTGCCAAGGACCAGACATCGTGTCTGGAGGTAGTCACGTTGGTCGAGATCAGCTCTGGGCGGAAGCGGGATGGTTTTAGGGAAGAGCCTAAACGTGCATCTTGCAGTGGCCCGGACATGAATATCGGGTTCACCCACGGTACTCCTCAAGCGACCGCCAAATAGCACGATCTCGTGTGTGGCCAATATGGTCGTGTGATAGCATGGTGGATACCGTTGGTCGAACAGTGGTTGACTCACCGGCGGTGCGCGCTCCGTTGCACGATGATGTGTGTGTGCGACGCTGCGCGGCCGGATCGTATGTTCTGGTCTGTGCGTTCTGAGATGGGAATCCAAGGCGCCACTCAGTGGCTGTTGGGAAGGGTGGTTGCACTTGAAACGCTGCGGCGACCATGATGGACGGTACAATGGACTTCTTTGGGCCGTGGGGTGGCTGAACAAAGCAAACGTCATAGGCCCCGGGTCGGACGTGCGGGCAGGTGGTTACCTGCCGCAACCGTTGCGTGCTTCACGGAACGGATACGGGCGACGTTTGGATGGACTCAGATAAGGGTGTGTATGGATGGGTCAGGTCCAATTATGTTGACGGCTCTCCTTCAGTTGGCGGTATAAGACTATGGGTAGTAAGATCACAGGAACACCAGACGGATAAAACTACAACGTTGGCACACTTTACTAGCGACACCCCGAATAAAAAGTACGCTAGATGTTTCAAAATGCATGATTAAAGAGCACACCTGCGGAATATTATGACTAGGAGGTGAGACAATTCTGTATTAACAACGTGATAACGCCATTCTTCGCGTCCACGGTATCCCAATACCGCATTCCCTCCCGCGAACCGGAAGAGAACGACAGAAATAAGAATTACGTACAGCAGTGCATTGAAAATGCCACAACATCTAACGCAAATGCGCTATCGTACTCGTCTGAAACGTCTGGAGAACTGCCATATGATAATCAAACTTTGGAGGGATCGATGTTACCGCGATACATTTGGAACTCGCATGTCAACCAAACCCTGCTCTTTTGCTAAACCAAATCCAAAGCAGCTTACGACCCACCGCACGAAGCACCCCGCCGTGAGCCAAAGGCAAGGCATCGGCAAGCGTCCTATGCACAGGCAGCATCAGCCCGACACAGCGAGGCGCTGCGCGAGCGAAGGGAGAACAAATTACTCCTCCTAAGGCCTGACTTGTCCCAGCACACCCAGTCGATCGGTTACTTGAAACTTGCAAAAACCTTCTGGTGATTACCACATCAGTCACTGCTCGCAAAAGATTTCCACACTTAAATGAGCACGAACACCGCCCTCACCACGTACAGACGGCATGCCCCTGCACTCCCCGCATGTAGGACTGGCGCCGAATTTTTTTCAAATATTATAACTCAGGATTTAGAGCCTCATTCCGCGCCACATTGAACCGATCGACCATCTCACCTAAGCTAGAGGACCATAAGCACCCAACTCAATCCTTCTAGAAATCGCTGAAAATAAGGAGGCATGGACATGCAAGTTTGTAGGACCAGGATACCCACCGTTCTGTCGCCGCTTTTTCCGTTCACAGTTACACCTTTCCAACGATCCCGCTAACATATACATAATGTATTGCAAAAGAGACATAGTAGCGTATTTATTTCCACTCCCGGATCATTGATACTGTTCACATCTGCATGGTATCACTTTCACTGTTCCCACCGCACCCTTATTGTAAGTCCAACAAGAGCAACTATTCATCCTCACCCACCCGCAGCTAGTCATGTCTCCCCCATTATTATTGCCCCCCACCCCCCCACCCACTCTGATCCTCCCCACCCACCCCCCACCAACCCCTCCCCGTGTTCACACCCCCCTTGGACCCCCCGGCGCCGCCCCTCCACTCCCAGCTCCTACATTTTCTGACTGGAATTGACCATGCGCACGGTCGTCCACCATTCTGAATTATAGTGGAACACCCGCAATGGCAAAAGAAATGAAAGGGACAATGCGATGGATTACCACTTGACGTACCCAAAACCGCCCCCGACCGACGGTCATGGATGGCGGGATACGAGGACTGCGAGAAGGGCGCCGATAATGTAATATTTGCCCGAGAGTTCATCTCCTCCTGCTGTGTTCGGGAGCTCCACAGCTACCATTCGAGGGTTGGGTAACGAAAGCAGCGGAGATGCCCGACATTGTATAGGCAACGCGTACTGAACTCAGTTTGCAACTAGAATACCCTCCGCTTAACTCCCCCCCGCTCCCGGCATTGCCAAATACACGCACAACGATCCCCAAAGTTTGCAGAAACTTCCCACATCCCCTCATCATTCCAGGCAAGTAAACTATAATTCCGGCTCGGGGGGCCTGCGCCGAATCCATCCTCGCAAATCTGACACTTTTCCTCACGTAAGCGACCAACTGATCCAGCGCGGGTGTGAAGAATAACCGAGGATGTCACTGATAACGAACACTAACCTGGTGGCACCAGAACTCGCATCCCAATCGACCTCTCCAGAACCCGAGGCTGCTTAGGTCGACGCAGTCCCATGTCCGTCGTCTTCCGGACCTACTAAGGTTCAAACCGCAAAAACCACGTTACTCCCGTCCACCCCCCATCCACCACCAAAAACTCCGACCCACTGCACCTCATCACCCCACGCCCCACACGACCACCCCCCACCACAACTACGGCACTCACCGCCACCCGCCACGCCCGCCGCCACCCTTCCTTGATTGCACGGATAGTGCCCGAATGCATACACTTGGAAATACGTTCTACAACGCGCCTTCCAAATATTCGCCAACACTGCGAACACCCCATGACACCATGCTTCTACCCGAACCTCAGGTCGTGAGGAGTCGCGCATCGGCTCCGGTGTGTAATTTTGGGACTCAAAAGATACCCTCGAAAGCCGATTACCGATTCAGTTACCTGTGAGGTCTCTAAGTCCCACCCGAATTGGAGTAACCGGCAGTCAACTCTGAGAAACCACAGGCTAAACCTATCACCAGCTAAGCCGACGTGCTCCCATGAAAGCAGCAACTATCTGAGCAATTTCCAATCACCATCAACCGGACTACATTGGAGTAACGCAGGGCTCATGCCTTTTGGAATTCTTCTATGAAGTCTACACAAGGATGGTCTAGACTCGCCAAAACTATCGCGACGTCTTCATGGCATGACCCGAGGTGCTCGCTTTCAAAGAAAAAAAAAGCGCCACCGATAAGGTGGAGCAACAAGGATGCCCCTTCAACAAAGAAAACTTGCTTAGCGGCGAGGCGCTGTCATAGACTGGAACACACCGGATGGTACTAGAGATCGCTCCGAGGTGTCTACGTGCAGCGAGATTCTAGCGCCAACCCGCAATCAATAACGATGCTTCCTGCTGGGCTGCCTTCTAAACGAAGCAAGACAGCGCATGGCGCAGTACGCATTTCGATGGACTCGCCGAGGACATCCCGAATGCCCAAAGTACGGCTCCAAGAGGATGGTGGGACCGCACAGCCAAAGAAACCCAAAAAAATGCAACCGGACTCTATGCC
>JAJSRW010000978.1:0-83319 GCA_022414725.1 Microglena sp. YARC
CTCCCTACCGACACTCACTCACATATTATTACACCCAACACATCAATTGGTCGGACGAGCCGTCTCACGCAGAAATTTTTGAGTTAATTTGAAAAGCTAAATGTTATTGTGAACTATAATAATATTAGTTAACTATTCAGTATTTTCAAATCCTCACTTATCTTTCCATAGTTGCCACGTTCCTCATCTACCCACTACTCGGGCTCATCCCCGCTACTAACTGGAGCATGGAGTACTCTGACTACACCTACGATCAATTCGAGTTGTAGGTCCCACTCAGATTGCAATATGCAATCATACTGAAATAATATCGGACTCGCGGTCTACATGATCTAAGTATAACTTTATGGCGCTGGCCATCATATCAATATGCGGATATTAAATCATATGTTTGTGTATGATACATTATGATATACATACTCGTCTTTGGGTCAACATCATATGATTTGCGTTCCGTACAAATTGGTCAGCGCTTCAAGCGCCACAAACAAACGTCAAATTTGTGTCAGCGTTTTTGGTGCAAAAAACGCAAAGCATGCGCACTGCGCCCACAGAGGGCTGAAAGACTGCACGAAACGCGACAGTTGGGGCTCAAAAAGCATATGTGGCGGCGAAATGAAAGCGTGCGCGAAATGAAAGCGTAGCAGCGAAAGAAAGCGCGCTGGGTGAAAAGCGTTCTCCTCCCTGACGGCCAGGTTGGTCAATTTTAATGGAAGGCTCAAGGTAGATGAAATGTTGTGTGGATGTGTTGTGTAGTGTGTGTGTGTGTGTGGAGGAGGGAGGGAGTGGCATGTTTTTGGAGGAGTGTGGGTGGGGTGTGTGTGGTTGAGTCATGGGCGGACAGTGTCCTCCTCCCCTCTGGGGCCAGGTTGTTCATTTTATGAAACTGAATTTATAGGGACTGACTTGTACATTTTAACTTATACTGATAAACTATATGAAGACGAAATCGCTTCTCGGCGTGCGCTTTGTAGTTACCCTGACCTGAATCCGTAGAAACATGAATAACAAGGTAATTGATAAAAAACGCCTGGTGGGGCGTGGTGTTAGAAGGGAATCCGTCAACGTTCGGGGGCAGAGAACGCGTTCTACCACCTCGACTGGACAAGCTACCATCGCGGTTGACAAACGACCTGCAAAGCTAAAGGGCGCCGTAGGAGGAGCTCGAACCCCGACCCTTCTTCGTCTTCGCGATTTGGTGTTACCACTAGACTAATCGTATCACTGAAAACGGGCTATTCCAATGCAGCTTCAAGCATTGAGTTTGACCCGTAGTGGCTGGCTACTTGGGCTGGAAGGAAGCTGCGGTATGAGTAGCCCAAAAATGAACACTGATGCTGGTGCAGAGGGGTAGGGGCAACATCCTTGCTCACAAAGCTGTGCAAAAGCATGCAACAACACAAGAGCAGTAGCTGTGGCAGCAATGGTACCCTGTCCTGTGGTGCTGGTGCAGGAGGCGGTGGGGCAACACCCTGCCACAGTGCCTGTAAAGCATGCAAAACACAAGAGCAGTAGCTTGTGTTGTACATTGGTTACTGTCTGTGGTGCTGGTGCAGGTTGGGTGGGCCAACACCCAGCTCAACTGCCCTGTAAAGCTTGCAACAAAAAGAGCAGTAGCTGTAGGCTAGTAATGTACTGTCTGTGGTGCTGGTGCAGGACAGGGTGGGGCCAACAACCCAGCTCACAGTGCCCTGTTAAAGCTTGCACAACACAGACAGTAGCTATGGCTAGTACTGAAACGGGCTACCCGTTAAAACATGAATAAACAAATCCGTATGAGAGTATGCAGTATGCAATCGTATTAGCTCAGGCAGGCCGTTAAACACGAGGAGATAAATCTCTCCTGGCTTTTATCTGGTCTCTTTACTTGACCAAATTAGACCCTGTTCAGTGACATACAATGGTTCTAGTGGTAGACCAGAAATCGCTTAGAGGATGAAGAGGTCGGGGGTTTCGACTCCCCCTCGGTCGCTCTTTGGCGTTGATGCAAGGTCGTTGTCAACCGCGATGGTAAAGCTTGTCCCAGTTGAGGTAGGAGACCGCTCCCCACCCGCGATACGACGGGCTCCTTAACACCACGCCCCACAGCGTTTAATCATTTACTGACCAATTGGCAGAAGGTTCTTTACCGATGAATTGGTGAAGAGGTTTGTATCAGAATTGCTGATAACATTCGCAGAGTAATCTTGTATTCCGATGATATAGCTATCATGAGCATTTGTATTTGGTTTCTCAATTGACCAATTTATTAACCGAGAAATGTGGTGCAGTTGAAGGCATAGAATGCCGATAACATTTGCAGAGTAATCTTTATTCGAGATCTAGCTATCCATGAGCGAGTACAGTCAGGCTACAGCTTATGCTCAATTTCCCACCCCAACCACCCCACCCGGCCCTTTTCCCACCCCGCCCTTTCCCATCCCCAACCAACCAACCCACCCCGCCCTATCAGGTCACTGACTTTCACCACCCCAACCACCCCAACCCACTCCAACCCACTCCTGGAAGAATATGTCAAAGCTTACAAGATGGAGTAAACATTAAACATATCTAGATCTCCCAGCTGAGATGATGATTTAAATACATTGTAGAGTGAAATTATCACTGAAGCACGAACTCAGGGCCCCCGTTGGTAAAACGATTGTTTGGGGTTCAGTTCATCAGTACTTTTTCTTTTTCAGCCCTTCCCATTACGGTTGGGCAGTTCCCTCTAGCCTATTTGGCCTGCCCCTGGACTGTAAACATACACACACATAGTAAAAAAATGATTGTTCCCAACACACACACACAAACAGACCTCCACCTTCAGGCCCCCAACCCCCAACCCCGCTCCCCTCACCTCTTGGTTGCCTGGACCATTGCACGATGATTCTTCTCTTCCACACACACAACACCGCACTGCACTTCAGGCCCTGCCACACACACAGCACCTCCACCTTCAGCCCTTCCACACACACACACACACAGCCTCCACCTTCAGCCCCCTTCTCCGCCCTCACCTCTTGGTTGCCTGGGACCATTGCCACGATGTCTTCCCTCCACACGCACCACACACATTGCGGCGTCACGCTCACACACACAAAACCACACCACACACCCTTTAGCGCTCACCAACCTCACCTCTTATTGCCTGGGACCATTGCCACGATGATTCTTCTCTCCACACACACACACACCACCAATATCCAGCCCCTCCAGCACACACACCACCTCAACCACCACCACCTTCATCCCCCCCCCACCCACAAACCCACCCCACACCCACCCAATCTACAAGTCACGCACACACCACTAACAGCCCCCCACCCCCCCGCGCCTCCCCCTCACCTCGTTGGTTGCTGAAGTTACATTGCCACATTGATTCTTCCCTTCACACACGCACAAACACAGCTCCACCAACCACCACCTTCAAACACCTATACACACCACAGACACACACACACACGCCTCAGCCACAAAAACCCTTCACCCCTGCTCCCCCTTACCTCTGGTTGCTGAACCCATTTGCCAAGATGATATTCCTTCTCTTCTCCACACACACACACCATCCCACCTTCAGCCCCTTACAACACAATCGAAGCACCTCTACCCGGGCCCACCTTCAGCCCAACTAACTCTCCACTCTCCATATACACCAATCTGTTTGCATACGACCATTGCCACGATGAAATTCTTTCCCTCACACATAGACACACACACAAAAACGCCACACACGCACACACACAGTATAATGAACCACAAAAGCGGACATCACACGCCACACATCGCACAGCACTACACACTAACTCCTTCTCGACCGCTACACACACACGCTCACAGCACTACGAAAATAAAGACACAATTCGATCAAAGTAACGCACACACCACACACGCACCCTCTAAAGACACAACACACAACTCACACGCTCACTACACACACACCACACACACGCTCTAACACACACACCACGCACACACTACACACACGCCTCTCACACACACACACGCACAAACACACACACACACTACACGCACCCACACCACACACCTGCCACCACGCACACACACACACATGCACACACACACACACACACAACACACATGCACACACACACACCACACACATGCACACACACACACACCCAAAACACACACACTCTTCAGCCACTCCCCCTCACTCTTGGTAGCCTGCCATTGCCAGGATGATTGCTTAGCTCTCGACGGCAAAAGCTAAGCTGCGGTGCGTGAAACAGTGGGGGTCAGAATTGGGTGTTGGATGTTGGATGGTGACCGATGGTGGGTTGGTGATTGGATTGGTTGGGTGGTTGGGGTTGGGTAGTGGGTGGTGAAAGAGTGGGTGTGTGTGGGTGGATGGTGGTGTTGGGGGTGGGTAATGGGTGGGTGAAACAGTGGGTGGTCAGAATTGGGTGTTGGTCTGTTGGATGGTGGGTGGTGGATGGTGGGTGGTTGGGGTGGGGAGGTGGGAGTGGGCGGTGAAACAGTGGGTGGTGGGGGTCAATGTTCTAGCAAAGTGGCTGAATTGTAAGTTGCTGGATTGAAAGTAGCTGAATTGTAAAATATCTGAAGCAAAGAGGCCATAGATGAAAATAAGCAGAAGTTAATTAAACCAAGCTGGGCCATGTGTAGGAGTGGGAAGCCCAGCATGGCCAGCAGCAATATTGAATAGTGCTGAATTTGAAAGTAGACTGAATTGTAGAATATCCGAAGCAAGAGGCATAGATGATAAGTCCTATGCAGCGACACAAGCGAGCAGCGGAAAATTGGCGGAGTGTATTGGAACAGAACGACCAGGTGCAGGCGGACTGGAGCTGACCGAAGCCAGTTCGTTATGAGACAGTTGGCTGACGTGTCAGGCTTCAATTGTTTTGTCGGTCACCGGTCGGTCGGACGGACGGACGGGCAAATTGGTAACCAGGGGTTCCTGCCCCCCAGAAGGGGGGGCTCCGCCAAATATAAGCTGAAGCAAATTTAAAACCAAAGCTGGGTCATGGCTAGGAGTGGGGAAGCTCCAGCATGGCTAGTTAGCTATAATTGAAAGTAGCTGAATTGAAAGCAGCTGAAAAGGGATAGGCGAGCACTAACCTGGGCAATGGTAGGAGAGGGAAGCCCAGCATGCTAGTAACCGCTAACCTATATTGATGTAGCTGAATTGAAAGCAGCTGAAGTAAATGAGAACAAACCTGGGCGACTGGTAGGAGGCGGAAGCTCACCAAAGCTAGTAGCTATATTGAAAGTAGCTGAATTGAAAGCAGCTGAAATAGGCGAGCACTAACCTGGGCGATGGGTAGGAACAGAAAAAGGCCCACCATGGCTAGTAACTAATTGACAGTAGCTATATTGAAAGCAGCTGAAGTAAATGAGAATTAATCTGGGCGACTGGTAGGAGACGGAAGCCCAGCATGGCTAGTAGCTGTATTGAAAGTAGCTGAATTGAAAGTAGCTGAAGTAAATAAAGACTTACCTGGGCGACTGGTAGGAGAGGAAAGCTCCCCATGGCTGGTAGCTATATTGACAGTAGCTGAATTGAAAGTAGCTGAAATAGGCGAGCACTCACCTGGGCGACTGGAAGGAGGGGGAAGCTCACCATGGCTAGTAGCTATATTGAAAGTAGCTGAATTAAAAGTAACTGAAATAGGCGAGCACTCACATGGGAGACTGGAAGGAGGGGGAAGCTCACCATGGCTGGTAGGACAGGGAAGCCCAGCATGGCTGGTAGCTATATTGAAAGTAGCTGAAGTAAATAAAGACTAAGCTGGGCGACTGGTAGGAGAGGGAAGCTCACCATGGCTCGCTTGATGATCTGGACCTGCGCGAGGAGTGTAGGTTGGTGTAGGTTGGTGTAGGTTGTTGCCATGTTTGGGGACTAGAGTTAAGGTGGCGGATGTTGGTGTAAGGTGTGGTGTACGGTTGGTGTAGGTTGGTGTAGGGGTTGTTGCCATGTTTGGGGACTAGAGTTAAGGTGGCGGATGTTGGTGTAGGTTGGTGTAGGTTGTTGCCATGTTTGGGGACTAGAGTTAAGGTGGCGGATGTTTTGTTTGTAGGTTGTTGTTAGGTTGTTGTAGTTGTTGTTGTAGGTTGTTGTAGGTTGTTGTAGGTTGTTTGTAGGTTTGTTGTTTGTAGGTTGGTTGTAGGTTGGTTGTAGGTTGTTGTAGGTTGGTTAGGTGTAGGGTTGGTTGTAGGTTGGTGTAGGTTGGTGTAGGTTGGTGGTAGGTTTGGTGTAGGTTGGTGTAGGTTGGTGTAGGTTGGTGTAGGTTGGTGTAAGTTGGTGTAGGTTGGTGTAGGTTGGTGTAGGTTGGTGTAGGTTGGTGTAGGTTGGTGTAGCTTTGGTGTAGGTTGGTGTAGGTTGGTGTAGGTTGGTGTAGGTTGGTGTAGGTTGGTGTAGGTTGGTGTACCATGCCCAGGTCAAACCAGGCCTACACACACGCCCACATCCAAACCCAGGCCCACCCACACACACGCCTACACACACGCCACACCCAAACCAGGTCACACCAACACACATGCTCACCCCACGCCCAGGCAACACCCACACCCACGCCAACCCGCCCAGGCAACACCCACACCCATGCCTGCACCACACACACGCCTACACACACGCCCACACCCATGCCAGGCCCCACCCCACCACGCCTACACCCACACCCAGGCCACACTCACACCCACATACACGCCTACACCACGCCACGCCCACACCCACGCCTACACCCACGCCTACACCCACGCCTACACCCACGCCTACACCCAACGCCCACCCACGCCCACACCCATGCCAGACCCCACCACACCCACACCCAGGCCACTCACACCATGCCTACACCAAACCCACACCCATGCCCAGGAAGGACAGCCACACCCATGCCACACCCAAACATACATCTTGGCAACATTGGGAGGATTGACTTCACCATTGAACAGCTCCTGTCCAACCTGAAAACAATCTGCTGACAACTGTTTTTCAGTTTCAGGTCACACCCACACCCACGCCTAAACCCACGCCCACACCCACACCCACATCCCCACCCACGCCTACACCCTCGCCCACCCACACACACACATCTACACCCAAACACACATCTTGTGATCAGAGGGAGGATTGAATTCACTGTTTAAAAGCTCATGTCCAACCTGAAAACAAACTGTTGTTGACTGTTTTTCATGTTCAGGGCACCCCCACCCCCACGCCTACGCCCATACCCAAATCCCCAACCACACACACACACACACACACACGCCCACACCCACGCCTACACCCAAACATACATATTGTCAACTGTGGGAGGATTGACTCCACCATTGAACGGCTCTTTTCCAACTTTTGAAAACAAACTGCCGACAAAGTTTTCTCAGTTTCAGGTCACACCCACACCCACGCCTAAACCCACGCCCACACCCACACCCACATCCCCACCCACGCCAACACCCTCGCCCACACGCACACCCACGCCCACAAAAACACCAATGCCTACACCCAAACACACATCTTGTGATCAGTGGGAGGATTGAATTAACTGTTTAAAAGCTCATGTCCAACCTGAAAACAAACTGTTGACAACTCTTTTTCAGTTTCAGGTCACACCCACACCCACGCTGCACACACGCCAGGCCACCCCCACCCACGCCTACATCCACGCCCACACCCAGGTCACCCCCACCCCACGTTTACACACAAGCCACGCCCAGCCCAGGCCACACCATACCATGCCTACACCCAACACACATATTGTCAACAATAGGAGGATTGACTCCACCATCAAAACAGCTCTTGTCCAACACATGAAAACAATCTGCTGACAACTGTTTTTCAGTTTCAGGTCCCCCCCCCCCCCCCCCCCCCCTCCCACCCACCACCCACACCCACACCCACGCCTACTCCCAAATATACCTTGTCAACAGTGGGAGGGTTGACTACAATGTCGAACAGCTCTGATCCGACCCGACAAAAACAGTTTTTCAATTTCAGGTCCCACCCACACCCACGCTTACATACACGCCCACCCCACACACACGCACTCACGCCCACGCCTAAACCACACCCAAGCCACACCCACACCCAAGCCCACGCCTAGACCCAGACATACCTTGTCGACAGTGGGAGGGTTGACTTCAATGTCGAACAGCTCTGCTCCGACCTGCAACAACGCCAAAGATTGGTCAGTGCTAGTGTTATTAATTTGCGGGGCCAAAGATTGGTCAGTGCTAGGGTTGTTAATTAATTTGGGGGGCCAAAGATTGGTCAGTGCTAGGGTTGTTAATTAATTTGGGGGGCCAAAGATTGGTCAGTGCTAGGGTAGTTAATTAATTTGGGGGGCCAAAGATTGGTCAGAGCCAGGGTTGTCAATTTGGGGGGCTAAAGATTGATCAGTGCCAGGGTTGTTCATTTGGGGGCTCATCGGCACCCTTTTAGTTGGCTTGAAAGGGTGCAATATGGCTGGAGTGGGTGTGCTCAAGGGATGCCAAAGGGTGAAGAAAAGGGTGGATTATGGCTGAAAGGGCCTAAGGGTGCCCAAGGGGTGTCAAAGGGATGTCAAAAGGGAGCATGACCCTATAAATTTGTAGGGGGAGGGGGGGGGGGGGGGGGGGGGGGGGGGGGCTCAAGACACTCGGGTGGGCAGTAGTCGTGGAATACACACACACACGTGTCTTGAGCCCCCCCCCCCCCCCCCCCCCCCCCCGAATTTCCACATGTCAAGAGGATGCATAAGACCTTATAAATTTGCAGTGCAGGGTTGTGCAAGACTACTTCTAAGTCCACGACACAAATCTACATTTCATGAGCCAAAATCTACGTTTTGAGCTGTTTTGAGACACAAATCACAAAATCTACATTTCATTACCTCAAATCCACAAACTTTCACAACATCTACGTTTCATGAGCTCACATCTACTATCTGAGACAAGGCTGTTCTGAACATCTACGTTTCATGAGCCAAAATCTACGTTCCCTGAGACGCAACTGTTCTGAAAATCTACGTTCCATGAGCTCAAATCGACGTTTCATGACCTCAAATCAACAAGTTTGAGACAAGGCTGTTCTAAACATCTAATATTTATGAGCTCAAATCTATGTTCCCTAAGAAATAAGTGTTCTGAAAATCTACGTTTCATTAGCTCAAATCTCTGTTCTGAGACACTACTGTTCTGAATATCTAAGTTCCATGAGCCAAAATCTACATGCCCAACGTAATGGACCCTCCAAAATCTGAATTCTGGTCCCCAATGAGGTTCCTACAGCAGTCGAGCCTGAGGTCCAGCCCCCCCCCCCCCCCCCCCCCCCACACACACACACCACTACCACCACCGCTTCACCCTCTCACCCTACCATCACCACCACACCCGAGTGGACCCTCAGAATCCTCAATACAATTTGAGTAAAGTTAACCATGCTGCTCATGATACCGTTTTTCTTGTGAAAGGTATTTCACCCCAGGAGGTGGGTCTCCCTACACAAACCAGCGGCACCGAGGATTCAGTTCGAATGGCGTTGCCACTCCTGCAAAAGTGTAGGAGCACTTAGGGGCGGTGAGAGATACCGACCCTCAACCAAATGAACATTCACCACTACCCCAATTAACCACGGCAGACTAGCTCCCTGCCATGGTCGTTAGAATGCTGCTTATAATAAAAAGACACATATATGTCGCCGTCAGTTATTGTCATAACCGGGTGATCTCCTCCAATGGTACAGACAACAGAGCGCCCAAGAAAGTTGTAGGACTAAAAACTTAATAACTTAGTTCACCTTCACCACCACCATCCTCACCCCCACCATCCCCACCATCACCTTCAAACCTTGATCTATGTATTTTAGTTGTATGGTTGGAAAGGCCTTGGCGAGCTGATGCTCATGGACCCCCCTTTCACTACATATCACTGCCTGGCTGTCCGGGTATGAGGCCTCAAATTGGGGCGGGTGGGGTGGGGTGGGGTGGGGGTGGGGGTGGGGGTTGGGGGGGTCTTAAAGGGGGAACAACAACTTCAGATGATGCGGTCTGATAATTGTATTCCTGCCCCCCCCCTCTGCCCCCCCTCGTCACACGGTATGCATTTTAAATATATCATACTTGACAACCTATCCATTTTTTTAATATACTTAATTAAAATTTATTTATATATTTATTAATATATATCCAGATAATTAATTTATCTATAATTAATTAATATATCTCGAGATAATTTTTATATATAATTAATTAATATATCATACTTGACAACTATATATATATATATTCTTGACCATTACGGTATCCTTGACCTTATCCTTGACCATTACGGTATCCTTGACCTTATCCATGACCTTATCCTTGACCATTACGGTATCCTTGACCTTATCCTTGACCATTACGGTATCCTTGACCTTATCCTTGACCATTACGGTATCCTTGACCTTATCCATGACCTTATCCTTGACCATTACGGTATCCTTGACCTTCTCCTTGACCATTACGGTATCCTTGACCTTATCCTTGACCATTACGGTATCCTTGACCTTATCCTTGACCATTACGGTATCCTTGACCTTATCCTTGACCATTACGGTATCCTTGACCTTATCCTTGACCATTACGGTATCCTTGACCTTATCCTTGACCATTACGGTATCCTTGACCTTATCCTTGACCATTACGGTATCCTTGACCTTATCCTTGACCTTATCCTTGACCATTACGGTATCCTTGACCTTATCCTTGACCTTATCCTTGACCATTACGGTATCCTTGACCTTATCCTTGACCATTACGGTATCCTTGACCTTATCCTTGACCATTACGGTATCCTTGACCTTATCCTTGACCATTACGGTATCCTTGACCTTATCCTTGACCATTACGGTATCCTTGACCTTATCCTTGACCTTATCCTTGACCATTACGGTATCCTTGACCTTATCCTTGACCTTACCCTTGACCATTACGGTATCCTTGACCTTATCCTTGACCTTATCTGTACATCTCTCTCTCTCTCTCTATATATATATATGGTATTTTTAATATGTTGTACTTGACGACCCTATCCATGGTCGAACACTAACCTGGAGCGCCTTAGCTTCCATCCAAGCACCCCCATTGGGTAGTGCGAGCTCTATAGGCCTGTGCAGTGCATTGCAACAAGGTAATGGTCAAGGATATGGTCAAGGATAAGGTAATGTCAAGGATAAGGTAATGGTCAAGGATATGGTCAAGGATAAGGTAATGGTCAAGGATATGGTCAAGGATAAGGTAATGGTCAAGGATATGGTCAAGGATATGGTCAAGGATAAGGTAATGGTCAAAGATAAGGTAATGGTCAAGGATATGGTCAAGGATAAGGTAATGGTCAAGGATATGGTCAAGGATAAGGTAATGGTCAAGGATATGGTCAAGGATATGGTCAAGGATAAGGTAATTGTCAAGGATAAGGTAATGGTCAAGGATATGGTCAAGGATATGGTCAAGGATAAGGTAATGGTCAAGGATATGGTCAAGGATATGGTCAAGGATAAGGTAATGGTCAAGGATATGGTCAAGGATATGGTCAAGGATAAGGTAATTGTCAAGGATAAGGTAATGGTCAAGGATAAGGACAAGGTGACAGTGCGAGCTCTATAGGCATGTGCAGAGCATTGCAACAAGCAGCGTGGTTATGTGAGTGCGTGTGTCTGCGCATGGAAGTCAAGGTCAAGATCAAGGATGAGGTGTTAGTCCATGTCAAGTTCAGGGATAATGTCAAGGGTAAGGTGATAGTCAAGAATAAGGTCAAGGATAAGGTCATAAGGTCTATGATAAGGTAAAGGATAAGGTCAAGGATAGGGTAATGGTCAAGAATAAGGTCTATGATAAGGTAAAGGATAAGGTCAAGGATAAGGTAATGGTCAAGAATAAGGTCAATGATAAGGTAAAGGATAAGGTCAAGGATAAGGTCAAGGATAAGGTAATGGTCAAGAATAAGGTCTATGATAAGGTAAAGGATAAGGTCTGGGATAAGGTCAAGCATACCGTTATGGTGAAGAATAAGGTCAAGGATAGCGTAATGATGAAGAATAAGGTCAAGGATATGATGATGGTCAAGTTCAAAGATAAGGTTTGCCAGGGTCGAGGTCAAGGTCTAGGTCAAGGATAAGGTCAAGGTCTAGGACAAGGTCTAGGTCAAGGATAAGGTCAAGGTCTAGGTCAAGGATAAGGTCAAGGTCTAGGTCAAAGGTCACGGTTGGGGATAAGGTGATGGTCAAGGTAAAGGATAAGGTCGGTTGTGGTCGGGGTCAAATTCAAGGATAAGGTGGTGGTCAAGGTAAAGGTCAAGGATAATGTGATGGATGAGGTGATGGTCAAAGTAAAGGTCAAGGTCATGGATAAGGTGGTCAAGGTCAAGGTTAAGGTGGTGGCCATGGTCATGGTCATGGTCAAGGTCATGGATAAGGTGGTCAAGGTCAACGTTAAGGTGATGGCCATGGTCATGGTCAAGGTCATGGATAAGGTCACCAATAAGGTGGTCAAGGTCAAGGTTAAGGTGGTGGCCATGGTCATGGTCATGGTCATGGTCAAGGTCATGGATAAGGTCACCAATAAGGTGGTCAAGGCCAAGGTTAAGGTGGTGGCCATGGTCATGGTCATGGATAAGGCGATGGTCAAGGTCATGGTCATGTATAAGATTGGTCAAGGTCAAGGTCAAGGATAAGGTGGTGGTCAAGGTGGTGGTCAACATCAAGGTCAAGGCCTTCCTCACCCCACCCCCCCCCACCCACCCACACACACACACACATGTACCCATGCAAGCTCACCTTGTCATTTGGTAGTCGTAGAAGAGTCAAGCTGTCATGGGGTTCACAATGTCATCACGTGACACACACACACACACTCTCACACTCACACACACACTCGACCCTAGGCATACGCATGCAAGCTCACATTGTCATTTGGTAGTCGTAGAAGAGTCCAGCAGACATGGCATTCACAATCTCATCACGAGACACACACACACACTCACACTCACAGACACACTCAACCCCATCCATACACATGCAAGCTCACCTTGTCATTTGGTAGTCGTAGAAGAGTCCAGCAGACATGGCATTCACAATGTCATCACGAGACACACACACACACTCACACTCACAGACACACTCAACCCCATCCATACACATGCAAGCTCACCTTGTCATTTGGTAGTCGTAGAAGAGTCCAGCAGTCATGGCATTCACAATGTCATCACGGGAATCCTCCATGGACGAGGATCCTGAGCTCTTATTCTTTTTCCGATCCTTCTCTGTGGACATGTCATGAGGTAGAAGTTAGGTAGCACTGGATTTGGGGGGGGGGGGGGGGGGGAGGGGGGGGGGGGGGGGTCTTCGGCACTCTTTTATTTGGCTTATAAAGGTGCATTATGGGTGGGAAGGGTGCCGTAGGGGTCAGGGATTTTTATTTCCGCTATATGTAGCGATTGCTAGTTTTGACCCCGTTTTAGCTAAATTATCGCTATAAAAAAGTAAAAAAAAATGTTTTGTTTTTTTGCCCTCAATGGCCCTAAAAAGCAACAAATATCTATAAAAAGCTGTAGAAAGCATTAAAACGCTGTCCCTGGAGGAGGCCTAAAACCATAAAGCTGGAAGAAACCTACTTACAGATTTGAAAACAAAATCACTGGTAGAGGTGCAGAAAAGCTTTTGGGCGATGGTCAAGGTCATGGTCATGTATAAGATTGGTCAAGGTCAAGGTCAAGGACAAGGTGGTGGTCAAGGTGGTGGTCAACATCAAGGTCAAGGCCTTCCTCACCCCCCCCCCCCCCCCCCCCCCACACACACACACACACCACACACACACACACCACCACCACCTCCACCCACCCACCCACAGACAGACAAACATCAAAAACAAAACAGCTAAACTGTCGGATGCAGAGAGATGGATGGATAGATGGATGAGGATCCTGAGCTTTTCTTCTTTCTACGATCCTCCAGTGTGGTCATGTGATGAGGTAAGCAAGTTAGATGCAGGGTTGAGGTTTGAGGTTTTGGAGCCCGACTGCGCGAATGACGCATTTGAGGTTTGAGGTTTGAGGTTTGGTGTTTTGGAGCCCGACTAAACCTCAAACCTCAAACCTCAACCCAACCTCAAACCTCAAACCTCAACTGTGGCCTTGAACGCCTCAAACCGCAAATCTCAAACCTCAACTGTGGCCGCGAACCGAACGTCAAACCTCAAACCTCAACTGTGGCCTCGACCGCCTCAAACCGCAAATCTCAAACCTCAACTGTGGCCGCGAACCCAACCTCAAACCTCAAACCTCAACTGTGGCCTCGACCGCCTCAAACCGCAAATCTCAAACCTCAACTGTGGCTGCGAACCCAACCTCAAACCTCAAACCTCAACTGTGGCCTCGACCGCCTCAAACCGCAAATCTCAAACCTCAACTGTGGCCGCGAACCCAACCTCAAACCTCAAACCTCAACTGTGGCCTCGACCGCCTCAAACCGCAAATCTCAAACCTCAACTGTGGCCGCGAACCGAACCTCAAACCTCAAACCTCAACTGTGGCCTCGACCGCCTCAAACCGCAAATCTCAAACCTCAACTGTGGCCGCGAACCCAACCTCAAACCTCAAACCTCAACTGTGGCCTCGACCGCCTCAAACCGCAAATCTCAAACCTCAACTGTGGCTGCGAACCCAACCTCAAACCTCAAACCTCAACTGTGGCCTCGACCGCCTCAAACCGCAAATCTCAAACCTCAACTGTGGCCGCGAACCCAACCTCAAACCTCAAACCTCAACTGTGGCCTCGACCGCCTCAAACCGCAAATCTCAAACCTCAACTGTGGCCGCGAACCCAACCTCAAACCTCAAACCTCAACTGTGGCCTCGACCGCCTCAAACCGCAAATCTCAAACCTCAACTGTGGCCGCGAACCCAACCTCAAACCTCAAACCTCAACTGTGGCCGCGAACCTCCACTGTGGCCATGTGATGAGGTAAGCAAGTTAGATGCTGGGTTGAGGTTCGAGGTTGAAGTTCGGTGGGAAGTAGGGAGGTTGGAGTAAGGTAGGATGCAGGGAGATGGATAGATGCATATAGACGGGTGAAGATCCTGAGCTTTTCTTCTTTCTACGATCCTTCTCTGTGGCCATGTGATGAGGTAAGCAAGTTAGATGCTGGGTTGAGGTTCGGTAGGAAGTAGGGAGGTCGGAGTAAGGTAGGATGCAGGGAGATGGATGGATGGATGGATAGATGGATGAAGATCCTGAGCTCTTATTATTTTTACGGTCCTTCTCTGTTGCCATATCATGAGGTGGGTGGGTGGGAGGGTGGGGGGTGGGGGGGGGGGGGGGGCCTCGACCTTGACGTTGACCACCACCTTGACCACCACCTTGACCACCACCAGATACAGGACATTGGTGACCCAAGACAAGCACGCTCCACAGCATCTGGGATTCTTTTTTCCGCTACATCTAGCGATCGCTAGTTTTGACCCCGTTTTAGCAAAATTGTCGCTATAAAAAGTAAAAAAAAGTTTTGTTTTTTGCCCGAAATTGCCCTAAAAAGCTACAGAAAGCTATTAAAAGCTATAGAAAGCACTAAAACGCCGTCCCTGGAGGAGGCCTACAACCATCAAGCTAGAAAAACTCCACTTTCAGATTTGAAAACAAATCACTGACAGCATCCGGGGGGTCTTCCAACCAATCCCAAATACTGGCACAAGCGCTTTTAAGGTTTTAAATACAGACACAAGTGCTTTTAAGGTTTTAATGCCATGCTAACCAATGAATGATAGGAATTATCACAGTAGCACGAGCTCAGGGCCCCCGACATTAAACGATACTTTTTCTTAGTCAGACAGACAGACAGACAGACAGACAGACAGACAGACAGACAGACAGACAGACGGACGGACAGACAGACAGACAGACAGACAGACAGACAGACGGACAGGACGACAGACAGACAGACAGACAGACAGACAGACAGACAGACAGACAGACAGACAGACAGACAGACAGACAGACAGACAGACAGACAGACAGACAGACAGACAGACAGACAGACAG
The DNA here is from genome assembly GCA_022414725.1 of Microglena sp. YARC. Classification (NCBI taxonomy): domain Eukaryota; kingdom Viridiplantae; phylum Chlorophyta; class Chlorophyceae; order Chlamydomonadales; family Chlamydomonadaceae; genus Microglena; species Microglena sp. YARC. The sequence continues at coordinate 16,013 of JAJSRW010000978.1, forward strand.
ACAGACAGACAGACAGACAGACAGACAGACAGACAGACAGACAGACAGACAGACAGACAGACAGACAGACAGACAGACAGACAGACAGACAGACAGACAGACAGACAGACAGACAGACAGACAGACAGACAGACAGACAGACAGACAGACAGACAGACAGACAGACAGACAGACAGACAGACAGACAGACAGACAGACAGACAGACAGACAGACAGACAGACAGACAGACAGACAGACAGACAGACAGACAGACAGACAGACAGACAGACAGACAGACAGACAGACAGACAGACAGACAGACAGACAGACAGACAGACAGACAGACAGACAGACAGACAGACAGACAGACAGACAGACAGACAGACAGACAGACAGACAGACAGACAGACAGACAGACAGACAGACAGACAGACAGACAGACAGACAGACAGACAGACAGACAGACAGACAGACAGACAGACAGACAGACAGACAGACAGACAGACAGACAGACAGACAGACAGACAGACAGACAGACAGACAGACAGACAGACAGACAGACAGACAGACAGACAGACAGACAGACAGACAGACAGACAGACAGACAGACAGACAGACAGACAGACAGACAGACAGACAGACAGACAGACAGACAGACAGACAGACAGACAGACAGACAGACAGACAGACAGACAGACAGACAGACAGACAGACAGACAGACAGACAGACAGACAGACAGACAGACAGACAGACAGACAGACAGACAGACAGACAGACAGACAGACAGACAGACAGACAGACAGACAGACAGACAGACAGACAGACAGACAGACAGACAGATACATACAATAGGACTCACTGCTCTCTTTTGGCATCGCATTGGTCTTGATCCTTGCCAAGCACTTTTCAAGCAGCTCCGCCTTGGGCCTGACAGATGGGTTTGGTTGGGATATTATTAGCTTGGTCTGACCTGGTATGGCAAGGCATGGCATGACATGGGATAGCATGGTATAATGTCAACGCTAAAGCTTGATCCTTGTATTAAAAGAACTTTTCAAGCAGCTCCACCTTCGGTCTGACAGAAGTTAGGTTTGGTTTGGACAGGATTATACTGTTTTGACATGGCATGGCAAGGAATGGCATGACATCGTATTCATCCTGAGCTTTGATCCTTGCGAAGCACTTTCCAAGCAGCTCCACATTCGGCCTGACAGAAGTTAGGTTTGGTTTGGACAGGATTATACTGTTTTGACATGGCATGGCAAAGAATGGCATGACATCGTATTCATCCTGAGCTTTGATCCTTGCGAAGCACTTTCCAAGCTGCTCCACATTCGGCCTGACAGAAGTTAGGTTTGGTTTGGACAGGATTATACTGTTTTGACATGGCATGGCAAGGAATGGCATGACATCGTATTCATCCTGAGCTTTGATCCTTGCGAAGCACTTTCCAAGCAGCTCCACATTCGGCCTGACAGAAGTTAGGTTTGGTTTGGTTTGTTTAGGATAGGATTAGTTGGGTTTGGTCAATGTGGTACGATATCGCTTATTTTATTTAATAATTTAATAATGATATATAGCGATAAATTGTAACATAAGATAAAATATAGGTAAATTGTATATATACATATATATAGAGCGATAAACTATTTAATAATTTAATAAAATATGTATTAAATTAAAATATAGCCTGCATTAGTGTGTGTGCACCCGTGCCTCATGCCATCAGCTGATCAACTGATGTGGTACGATATGGCACAATATAGCATACAATATATTGTACGATTATACTGGGGACCATTACAATAATGACAACTTTACAATTATTACAAGTTTACATTTCACTGTCATAGACAGGCTTTAGTTGACCCAAGGCAAGCTCGCTCCACAACATCCGATGTAGATAGGGCTAACCAGGGCCAACTTGACTAACCGTCTGTATCCTTGAAAATTCCGGGCTTGCTCCCGTTTTCGTGAATTTCCCTCTTCTCGAGCTTCTCAAGCTGGTCCACGCTGCATTCTAAAATCATGTATCAATACAATACAATAAAATAAAATAAAATACATTGCAATGTCACAATGATAACACTGACATGCTTCAAACCCCCTTACCCAAATGACGCTGTCTTTCAGCAACAAGCAATGCGGCACCTTTACATGCTCAAGCGACGCAAGTTAAAGCATGCAACTAATAAATTCAACTATAACTACCCAAGGGAAGCTGTCTTCCAGCAACAAGCAATGCGGCACCTCTACATGCTCAAGTGATGCTGTCTTCCAAAATCATGTATCAATACAGATCAATACAATACAATACAATACAATACAATGCAATACAATACAATACAATACAATACAATACAATACAATACAATGCAAGGTTACAATGATGACACTGCCATGCTTCAAACCCCCTTACCAAAATAACGCTGTCTTCCAGCAACAAGCAATGCGGCAACTCTACAAGCTCAAGTGACACTGTCTTCCAAAATCATGTATCAATACAATGCAAGGTCACAATGATGACACTGACATGCTTCAAACCCCCTTACCCAAATGACGCTGTCTTCCAGCAACAATCAACAGCAAGGACCAGCTCCCTTTGCCAGTCCTTACGCGAAACTTGAATCTAGCTAGAGTGTCTGAAAGCTGACAAGACGACCATTCCAATGCGGCGGAGTAATTTGAGCTTGGCCCAGGAGCTGGATGGAAGCTACCATGCTGAGAAGGAGCCGAGGGGGTCCAAGTTTAACCTGTACGTGCCCAGGTTTAACCTAGATGTGCCTGGACCCTTTGACCCAAACCTGGACCCTTCGACCCAAACCTGGATACTTTGACCCAAACCTGGACCCGTTGACCCAAACCTGGACACTTTGACCCAAACCTGGACACTTTGACCCAAACCTGGACACTTTGACTCAAACCTGGACGTGCCTACACCCTTTGACCCAAATCTGGACCCTTCAACCCAAACCTGGACCCTTCGACCCAAACCTGGACCCTTTGCCCCAAACCTGGACGTGTCTACACCCTTTGACCCAAACCTGGACCCTTTGACCCAAACCTGGACCCTTCGACCCAAACAACTTTGTTTGGGGCAAAGGGTCCAGGAACATCCAGGTTTGGGAAATCTAGTCCAGGTTTGGGGCAAAGTGTCTAGGCACGTCCAGGCTTGGGTATCGTATCCAGGTTTGGGGCAAAGTGTCCAGGCACGTCCAGGTTTGGGAAATCTAGTCCAGGTTTGGGGCAAAGGGTCCAGGCACGTCCAGGTTTGGGAAATTGTATCTAGTTTGGGGGCAAAGTGTCCAGGCACGTCCAGGTTTGGGAAATTGTATCTAGTTTTGGGGCAAAGTGTCCAGGCACGTCCAGGTTTGGGAAATCGTATCTAGGTTCGGGGCAAAGTGTCCAGGCACGTCCAGGTTTGGGAAATCTAGTCCAGGTTTGGGGCAAAGTGTCCAGGCACGTCCGGGTTTGGGAAATCTAGTCCAGGTTTGGGGCAAAGTGTCCAGGCACGTCCAGGTTTTATTTAGACTGAAACCTAGCGTCTCGTCCAGGTTACGTCCAGGTTTGAAACCTGGATGTAAACCTGGCCGTTAACCTAGACCCCTATAGGTTAGAACTAGACCCCCTCGTCAGGCTCTCGCCATGCTTAGCCCCCAGAAAAAGAAACAGTGAACAAGTCAATTCAATTCTACCTGTTTATTGGTTGTTGGGCCCAGTGAAAGCAAATGGGCTGGCCCCCTCAACCTCACACCTCGTAATAAGGCGTACTCTTTATTTGTGTACGTATTTATTTATGTCTTTCTTTCTTTCTTTCTTTCTTTCTTTCTTTCTTTCTCTCTTTCTTTCTTTCTTTCTTTCTTTGTTTCTTTCTTTCTTTCTTTCTTTCTTTCTTTCTATCTTCCTTTCTTTCTTTCTTTCTTATTTTCTTTATTTATTTATGCATTTATTTATTTTATGTATGTATTTATCTCCAAAAGTGCCGAAGTCCTAAAACGCCCTATGTTGAATCGCTTTTGTGATTCAAGGTCCTACACGACCCCAACTGCTCGGAATTGAATTCCGAGTGGATCATATTGTCCGCAAATGCGTCAGCTAGGCGCGCAGCTAATTTCTGTTCGCATTCGCTTCTGGCCACGAGCAGCCCAGCTCGGGAGGCCGGCTGGCAGTAAAGGAGATGTACAAAAAGCTTGAATCGACTTCACAAGGTCGCGGTACGGGATCGCGCGAGCTACCGCGACTGAATTTTCCGAGGGATGAAAGGCGTATCGAACCCCTACCACAAGGTCGGAGGCTACGCTTCAGCTTCGGCCTCGGAATTTACTGGAATAGCAGTACAACTCGAAAATTCACCTCCCTGAGTCCCAATTCCACCTCCCAACTCGAGATTTCACCCCCCACCCCCAAATACAAATCTAACTTCAGATGTGGACGTTTGAAAAAAAGTTAAAATACATTTTTTTATTTATTTGAAAAGTGTCATTTGAAATTTGAAATTTGAAAAACTTTTTTTTTGTTTTCAGTTATTCTTCATGCTATCAAGTAAAAACTGAAACCCAGAATGATGCAACTGAGTCTACACAGCTACGCGCATGAGTTAGGACACCCACGAAATGCGAATTATCAGTGATTTTTGGCTCTCTGTGTACTGCCGTACCGCCTGTACGCTACATCCCACAACCTGCCATCACCATGACATGTAAAGGAAGGTGTGAGCTATAGGACTGCCTACTTTTTATTTTGATGGAATTTGTTTTGAGCGAGATCCCGGTAGACCTTGGATCATCTTTAAGAAAAAGGTGATTCAACTTAGGGAAGCCCATAGCTAAGAAGTTAGCATGTTTCACTTAACCTGGTTCCCACAATTTGAGCAAACCCAAATTTGAGTATTTATATATTGAACTGATGTGGTTGGGCAACTTATAGCCAAAAAATATTTGTCTTTGGACTGGAGGCCATAGGCTAAAACCATGCGATTCATGCTCACCAAGACTTAGGCACCTATGGAGATATTTATTTATTACTCATTTATATATTTATATACGTATCTCATATTTACTTGTTTATGTATTTATTTATTTAATCTACCTGTTCAAGTGACGCTGCCTTCCAGCAAGTACCAAGGACACCGTCAAGGACTCATCATCAGGGCGAGACCTGACGAATGCCTGCGATGGGTTTTGGTCGGGTTTGGCTGGTCAGGTCAGGTTTAGCAGGTGTGTGTGTGTGTGCGAGTGACCAGCCCCTCCCCCCCCACCCTCCCCACACGCACCACTCCTGCGACAAAGCATACACCAAGGACACAGTCAAGGACTCATCATCAGGGCAAGACATGATGAACGCCTGCGATGGGTAGTGGTCAGGTTTGGCAGGTCAGGTCAGGTTTAGCAGGTGTATGTGTGTATAAGTGTGCGTAAGTGTGTGTGTGTGTGTGTGGCCAGCCCCCCACCACCACCACCATCACACACACCCACACACACACCTACACCCCCCCCCACCCACACACACACCCCCACACACACTCCCGTGACAAACCATACACCAAGGACACCATCAAGGACTCATTATCAGGGCGAGACCTGACGAATGCCTGCGATGGGTAGTGGTCGGGTTTAGCAGGCCAGGTCAGGTTTAGCCGGTTTGTGTGTGTGTGTGTGTGTGTGTGTGTGTGTGGCCAGCCTCCCCCCCCCCCCCCCCCCCCCCCCCCCCCCCCCCCCCCCCCCCCCAAACACAGACAGACGCACACTCACACACCACTCCCGCGACAAAACCATACACCAAGGACACCATCAAGGACTCATTATCAGGGCGAGACCTGACAAATGGCTGCGATGGGTAGTGGTCGGGTTTGGCAGGCCAGGTCAGGTTTAGCCGGTTTGTGTGCGCATGTGTGTGTGTGTGGCCAGCCTTCCCCCCCCCCCCCCCCCCCCCCCCCCCCCCCCCCCCCCCCCCCCTCCAAACACACACACAAAACACACACACACACACTCCCGCGACAAACCATACACCAAGGACACCATCAAGGACTCATTATCAGGGCGAGACCTGTCGAATGCTTGCGATAGGTAGTGGTCAGGTTTGGCAGGGTAGGAGGGTGACACACACAGACATGGTGCATGCTCATGTGACACATAGACATGTGTATGCGAACATACCACTACCCCTATAACAACCCCAACATGACCCCACACCATGCCAAGACCCCATCACCATACACCCATGCCCAACACCATGACCCATCACCACAAACCCATGACCCACACCATGAGCGCCCAAACCACACCATGACCCCATCATCACACACTCATGACCACCTCACCACACACTCATACCCCACACAATGACCCCCTCACCACACACCCTGACCCACACGTAGCCCCCCACCACACACCATGCCCCCCCTTACCACACCCTTACACCCATGACCCACACCATGACCCCGCATCCACCACCCCCTTCCACCACACCCATCCACCTTTAATCTACTCGCTCCATCACCGCTGGCGTCCATGGCACCGCTACTCGCGTTATCTCGCACGCTCTGGGTGAGAGGGTTCGATACACAGCACGCGATAGACGTGCCCAAGCTCCCTCTACTTCGGCGGCCTAGGCGTAGAAGCGCAAAATTCAAACGGCCGGGGATCAAGGATTGGCAAAAGAGGCCTGACACATTCATCTCGCAAAAAGCGTTTGTAGGGGGGGCGGGTAAACGGGTAGAAGGGTGTGGTTGGCGTGGCTTCGTCACGCTGTGTGAACTGAACCTGATCCAAACCCTGCCTAGCTGGCTCGTTGACTGTGTCTTGAAGCATTTTTCCCAAGTGCGATTAATCGTTTTCGCGCAATTATTATTGTTTCTTCGCGACATGGTCCATCGTTTCTCAGGCCTGGGTAAAGTTTTCAAGCTCGCGAAACGTTGGCCTGGGCATCGTTCACGATCGATTATTCATGTTTCCGGATTACCCAAACGCTGGCTGCTGCATATCAAACATTAATGTTTAGCATCAGCCAGATTGTTTGCTCAGGCATCGCGCATACCGAATTCCCCATGGGAGCAGGACTTGGCCAGAACACTGGGTGACACGCTGGACAGATTCCAACCAGTTCATGACTTCATCTCGTGAGGGGGAGGCGAAAATGTATGTTACAGTCCAGGGGTAAGCCAAAAAGGCTACAGGGACTCGCCTAACCGTGATAGGAAAAGCATAAAAAGAAAAGGCATTGATAAACAGAAACCCATACAATCGTTTTACTGATGGGGGGGCTGAGTTTGTGCTCGCAAATACTAAAGCAGTTGATGCAGCTCGGCAATCGGAAATTGAAATTGAAATTGAAATTGTTACATCCGTGTAGAACCGTTACTCACAGGACGTGAAGTTAAGGACACCAGCAATCGGAAATACTGTTTCAGTTTATGCAGCTCGGGAATTGGCAAACTGGGGGTACAAAACAGGATGCTTCTGGGAGGACTCAAAAATTGCATCATGATTTGCAACCTGTTTAAGAAAAATGTGCGTGTGAACGGAACCTCTAACACCTATGTGTATGACGCAAAGCGCAGGGGGTAGAATAAACCTGGTGCAGACGTGCAGTTGATATAATGAAACAGTTGATTGCTTGATGCAACTCAGCAACTAACTGAAATACTACAGTACAGTTAACAAACCGAGGCAGTTGATGGCTTGATGTAACTCAGCAACTGACAGACCAAGGCAACGCACTTGGTGCAGTTGACAAAGTGATCCACTTTCATGTTATGTATGTTTCAATACAAACCAAAGGGACGTTCCCAACCTCGAACAACCATGATTGAACAACTCTGGAGGTACCGTAACTGGTATAGTTTGCGCGCCGACTCCATTGGGAGTCTGAGACTCACGCTCTGAGGCGAAAGCCTCCTTATATAAAAAAGCAGAGGAAGTAGCATCAGAAGTTCTGAACCGAGACTCTAACATCTCGGTTGAGTTGAGAATGACTGCGATATCGCACAGTACATTACAAACATGTTTTGTTGTTTCCCCGAGGTTTTTGCCTTCCCCATATCCTACCTATATACATCGGGTAAGTAGGTAATTACAGAAATACAGACAACTGGAGCATGTCCAATGTCAACTGGAGCATGTCCAATGTCAACTCGAGTCGATACTGATCCATTCCATCCTACATTACATTTCATTGACATCTACAGGCCATTGTTGGCCCAAGACAAGCCCGTTCCACAACAGCCGGGAGAGGTCGTCAAACAAATCCTCAGAAAAAGAAAGGCAGTATTGCAGCAAGCAAGCACCATTATCAGCACTTATTCCATATTAATAGATTATATATCATTCAGGCCCAGCATTTCATCAGTTAGCGCCATAACCTTAGCATGATCTCTACCTCCATGCGCTCGATGCACGTGCCCTCCGAACTGTGTCATGAGCTCGCGTGCATGTGGGCTTGCCGCCTCTGTGCTAACTGTGTCAACCCGCCCTCTCTCACCAGCTTCGACAGCTGGGGAAACCTAGGACGCGGACGTATTCGACGCCTGTTGACCAGTTCCCGCTAGTTTCTCTTATCCCCGGGGCGAGTGCGCCGTCATCGTTTTCCGAGACTTCAACTCCGCTCGGCCTCTATCGGCGATAGAGATTATTGAGGACATGGGAATTCGGACTGACTTTCGGCGTTGTCTTAGGGTGCGCAGCGCGACAAGTCCTAGGCGGAAAATTGGCGGATAGTGTTGCTGGAGCGACAGGCACAGGTGAGCGACATGTGGCAATGGAATCGAGCGGGCCGAAGCCAGTTAGTTACGAGACAGTCGGCTGACGTGTCAGGAAATCAAGCGACGGAGCTGACCGGCTAGTGGCTACCCGTGACAGCCACGCATGCTTGGGCAGCTTCTTTCCAGCACGGGTGTTCTTTTTCGTCAGTCGGTTTGATTTCGGTTGTTTGTGTCAGTTCTCAAAATTCTCTCAGTTCATTGACAACGAGGAGCGAGGACCGCCCCCTTGTTGCAGTACAGCACCTCCGGTCGTCCTGTTCCACCGCCAATCGTATTTGAACGGGGCTCCGCGTTCAGATCCGCACATTAGTCTTACCCACCAATTTTTGCGGCATTTCATCATGCCTATCGTTCTTCCCGAATTCGTGGCCGACTTGGTCGCTAAGGCCGATGCATTGACCGACACTCAGGTGAGCATGAGCGCCGAGACAAAAGTTGAAGTCCAGTATCGTGCCCCCCTCCTCTCGGCCATGCGCACAATCTTCCACCTGTGTTGCACATTCCTTTGTGAAACGTTTAAATGCGTCTAGCCGAAGTGGCGCGGGTGCATTGAGCTGAGCTGAGCTGGGCTGGTGTTCTAAGACCCCTCCCTCCTGCCCATATCCACCCTTCTTACCAATATGGATAACGGCCATTCCATCCATGAACACAGCGTCTATTACTGTCTGGAGTAGCCAGATACACATACAGTGACTGGCTCGGACTTGAGCTCGAATGTTGGGCGAACCCGAAATCAGCAGGTGGGCCTTGAGCACTTGGTCCAACTCAGTGAATTGAATTCCCCATGCAATGGGTGTCTATCTGCTGTTGCAGAAGTACTGCGCTGCCGCTGCTGGAGGTGTTGCTTCTCTTTACCTGTTGGCCTCTCTCACCTCCACCAGCAAGGGCACCCACAACAAGCCATCCAGCTTCGAGCTGTCTGGAGGATCCATCGAAGGCAAGCACGTTGCCAAGGAGTGGGATGCTTACAGCAGCGCTTACGGAAAGGGCGCTGGAGAGGGTATCAAGGACCGCAACCAGGTATCAATCTCTAGAGGCAGCTAACTGCCCTCCAGTTCGTGATCTCGTGAAGTCTGCCCTGCTTTTATTTCCCACCCTCGTTACTGACGTGCTGGTAGTCTCCCTCTTCCCATTCTTATCTCAATTGACACCCCCTTCTCGTTGGAAGGGACGATTTTGAATCCGTTGCTGCCGGCCGCATGCGCCATCTTGAAGTTCCCTTGTTTGATTTGAATCCACGGTTAACAGTGCGTTCGAGGACGGGCTCCCTGCATGGGTATCAAGTAATTATTTTTGGCAATCGACCCGAGGGCGTGATGGTGGAGTCGAAAATGCCTTCGATGGCTGGCGTGCCCAATGGATCTGGCCCAGATCGTTCAGCAGACGATTGTAATGAGGGATTTTTACTGAAGCGACCCAGTTGAGAACGACTAGTGTGAGGAATTGTTTATGATTCGACCTAGTTTCAGCCTATGGCGACCTTAACAGTCACTAATGGGACATGTCTTTGCCTAATGCCTGTATGATGCCTGATCATGGGATCATGCTTCGCCCATGCCTCGCAGCATAGTCGATCGTGGAACTAGCGTTTGTCCATGGTCCCCATATAACAGTCACGAGAACAGCCTGTGTCCCTGCCCCGCGTGCGCATGAGAGTCCCGCCCGAGAGCCGATCATTGGACCGGCCTCAGCCACATCGTTCGCATGTCGAGCCATGGGTTGTTTCATGGTGAATGTGTGGGCTGCTGATCAGCATGTCTGCATTCAGACCAAGGTGATCTCAATCAGTAGTAGGCCAGATAGGCTGACTGGGGCAGAGTCTGAATAGGCCCACCTACAGAAGAGCATGGAGTGATAGTTCAATCTACTGCACCACGATCTTAGGTCCAGAATGCAGTCACATGATGATGGTGGCATTTTTCCTGGTGCCCTACTGGACTCCATATGTGCCCGTGGCTTGAATTTAGTTGAGTAAAAAGGGGAGCTATGTTTTGCCTTTCCTTAACGCAGCTCCTACCCCTGCTCCTGCCCCTGCCAACTCTCTTGCATTAACTAAACCATGCCTTGCTTTGCTTCGCAGACTGTCCAACTCGTGGATGTCTTCTATTCTCTGGTGACCGACTTGTACGAGTGGGGGGTAAGTTTCTGCACTTTTTTCTTACAGTTCCCTGTACCACAAAAACGAGCGTGTCTCAAGGAAGGTCCCACCTGAAAAGAAAATTGGCACATAAAATGTCCACGTGTATTTTGGTTGTATTTTGATAGGTCGGCGGAAGTGCAATGTGAACAGGGATTTGCCATTCATGCAAGTGTGTGTGCATGAGTGTGTGAATATATTGTTAAATCCTATGCGTGCCCAACAAGAAGTCATCCTTGGGAGTTCCCAAGCAGGAGAGAGTTTGTGTGTGAGAGAGAGAGAGAGAGAGAGAGAGAGAGAGAAGTCCTAGTCAGCGTCGCTTGAAAATTGGCCGAGTGTGTTGGCAATGGAACGAAAGGTGACAACAATGGAGCTGACCAAAGCCTGTTATGGGAGTTGGCTGAAGTGTCAGGTTTCAATTTTTTGGTTGGCCGGTCGGACGGACAAATGGGGAACACTGGGGCCCAAAATAGGTAAATTCATTTTGAGTTTCCATGCCTTGCTGGAATTTATGCTTAGAACTCGAGGAAAATGGATTTGGAATTGTTGTAGTGTGCTTCCCACAATCATCCTGGGGTTACTCATGAAAAGGCCAGACCCACCTGTGGGAAGGCCCAACCGGTGAGTTGTAGTTCATTTTTTTGTAGGGCAGGTTAAGTTGGTACTTAAGCCTGATTTCAGGATTGTTGTGTAGCCGTTGCATGGCAGAGTGCAAGGCGCGGAGCCCGGGAGGTCTGGGGGCTCATGCGTCGCCATGCAACAACAGAATGACTGCGCAGTAGAAAGGCGTTAGTGAAAATACAACTGGGCCCAACCTCACATCTGCTCATCAGAGTTAGTACTTGAACAAACAGAAACTGATCTCTGGGTGATGTTGGTTGCACTTCTAAATCAGTGAATTCACTACATGTTAATAATCATATTTATGGACTCCACCAACGGACCAACATCTGACCTCTCTCCTCTCCCGACCGATATGTGACCCCACCAACTCCACCAACACCACCAACATCTGACCTCTCTTTTCCCCTGACCAGCATTTGACCCTACCATCTCCACCAGCACCATCAACATCTGACCCCTCTCCTCTCCTGCCCAACATCTGGCCCCACCAACTCCACCAACACCACCAACATCTGCCCCCTCTCCTCTCGGTCAGGAGAGGAGAGAGGTCTGATGTTGGTGGAGTTGACATCTGACCCACCAACTCCGTCAACACCAACATCTGACCCCACCAACTCCGTCAGCACTAACATCTGACCCCTCTCCTCTTTCCTCATCACACAGTGGGGGCAGTCATTCCACTTCTCTCCTAAGCTGCCCTGCAAGAGCTGGAGGGAATCCGAGGCTGCCCATGAGGCCCGTATTGCCGGTACGTCTCCATGTACTGCCTGTACCTGTACCTTGATGAGTGAACTATGAACGTTGTAAACAGTTGTGTGATTGAAATTGGGGTACAAACATTTCTGGACAACTGAGCAATTTGATGGTGTTGAGAGAAGCGATGAGCATCAGTGAAACGGTTCATAGCTCAGCACCATATGATCAATGAGCACTGTAGCAGGAGCTCTGGGCCCCCGTCAGTAAAACAATTGTCTGGGGTTCAGTTCATCAATGCTCTTTTCTTTCTAGCCCTTATCACGGTTGGGTAAGTCCCTCAAGGCTATTTGGCCTACTCCTGGACTGTGCATGAGTACATGCAATCATACATACATACATACATACATACATACATACACACATACATGCATGCATGCATGCATACATACATACATACGTACATACATACATACATACATACATACATACATCATACATACATACATAATACATACATACATCCAGGATGACCAGCAACCAAGCAAGCCAGGGCTTATTTGAATGCTTCTGAGCTGTGCAAGTTATTGGCTTATCGCCTTATCGATCACTTGTTGAACATTTCGATCAGCAGGATTGTACAACAGGAAAAGCTGTTGGCAGGAAGATTAAATTGTGCTGCTGGCAAAATGGCAAAACATGTTATGGGTTTTATTTGTCTCCTCTTCACCAACTCTAGGCAATCATTACCCATTCCATTTTTTGAAGTAAACAATTGGCCTCAAATGTTTGCCCCCCCCCCCCCCCCCCCCCCCCACACACACACACACAGAAATGTTCCTTTGTACTTCCCCCCCTCTCCTAACTTTTGACTTCTCCCTTCCCTCCCTCCCCACTCCCCCCCCCCACACACCACCACCACCACTCCCCTCACAGCTGGCCCTTGGCCTGAAGCCTGGCATGTATTCCCCCTCCTGAAAATGTAGCCTTATCCCTCCCCCCACAGCTTCCCCTTCCTCCCCTCAATTATGACTCCCCCCCCCCTTTTTCCCCCCTCCGCTCACAGCTGCCCTTGGCCTGAAGCCTGGCATGCATTGTGTTGACTGCGGCTGCGGTGTGGGTGGACCCATGCGCACCATTGCTGCTACCAGTGGCGCCCATGTCACCGGCGTCACCATCAACGAGTACCAGGTTTCCCGCGCTCTGCACCACAACAAAACAGTAAGTTGCACTGCCCGCCAACTACACCAAGTTCACCTTCCAACTATCCGTCCATCCATCCCGGCTGTGCAGCACAATAAATCAGAAACAGGCACAGCCCACCAACTGCCCCGAGATCACCAACTTCCAACTACCCGTCCGTCCATCCGTCCCGTGTCGTGCACCACAATAAAGTGGTTAGGGGTACTGCCTACGGACCACACCATGTTCATCCATCCATTCATCCCCTACTACCTATCCATCCATCTAGCCATCCATTCATCCTTAAGAACTCACCTACCCATCCATCCATCCCTAACTACCCATCCATCCGGCCATCCTCCTAAGCTGCCTGCCTTCCCTTCCTGCCCTCCACGCCACCTGCCTGCCTTCCAGCTCTACCTGCAAACCTAGCTGCCCACCAATCTTGCCTACCTTGCCTGTCCATTTCCATGCAATTATCTTTTTCATATATGTTTTGCCCCTAATCCCCTTTCTGCTGTGCAGCAAGGATGCACCCCCCCTGACCAGCGTTGTGTGTGGTAACCCACTTACCCTGCCTGCCTGTCCATTTATATTCATTTATAATTTACATTTTTCGTTCTTTGTCCCCCGTCTACTGTTGTGCAAGGGGACTCATGTATTCATGTCAACAATTTAACGTTGTCCTTTGCCCCCCCTCTGCTGTGCAGCAAGGAGTGACTTACTTACCCTGTCTTTCTGTTCATTTATATTAATTTATCCTTTTCCTTTATTCCCCCTCTGCTGTGCAGCAAGGAGTGACTTACTTACCCTGTCTTTCTGTTCATTTATATCAATTTATCCTTGTCCTTTGTCCCCCCTCTGCTGTGCAGCAAGGAGTGACTTACTTACCCTGTCTTTCCGTTCATTTATATTAATTTATCCTTGTCCTTCATCCTCCATCTGCTGTGCAGCAAGGAGTGACCCCTCTGACCAGCGTCGTGCGTGGAGACTTCCTGAACATGCCCTTTGAGGAAGCCACCTTTGACGGTGCTTACGCGATTGAGGCTACTTGCCACGCTCCCAAGGTGCGGATACTTATGTGGTTTCAACTTAGTAAGGATTTGAATTTGAATGACTTATTTGCCTGACTTCAGTACATAGTTGACTTCTATAGGTTGTTTAAAACGAGACTGACTTAACATGCACTTCAATGCTACCACCTTCCGCTGACGGTGCTTATGCTATTGAGGCTACTTGCCACGCTCCCAAGGTGTGATCACTAGAATAGTTTTAATTTTGAGTTTGGATTTGAATTCGAAATACTTATTTGCTTGGTTTCAAAATGTAGTTGACTAAGGTAGGACGAAGTTGATTTAGGTTCAATGCTATCACTTTTGACAGTGCTAACGCTATTGATGCTACTTGCCACGCTCCCAAGGTGTGTTCACTTGAGTAGTTTTCATTTTGAGTTTGGATTTGAATTCGAAATACATATTTGCTTGACTTGAAAATGTAGTTGACTTAGGTCGGACGAAGTTGACTTAGGTTCAATGCTAGCACTTTTGACAGTGCTAACGCCCTTGATGCCTACTTTGCCATGCTCCCAAGGTGTTCCACTTGAGTATTTTCAATTTTGAGTTTGGATTTGGTTTACGTGCTTGACTGAAGTACTCGAAACCACAGCCCAACACCCACCCAACACACCTCACCCAACATACCTCACCTAACCTCACCCACCATACCCCAACCTCAATCCACCATACCCCAACCTCAAACATCCACCATACCCCAACACACCTCACCCTACCCCACCCAACCCAACCCAACCTCTGTAGTTGGAGGAGGTGTACGCTGAGATTTTCCGCGTCTTGAAGCCTGCGCTCTAAGTTTGTGTCTGCTTACGAGTGGGTGGCCACTATAAGATGTACGACCCCAAGAACGCCGAGCCACGTGAAGATTATGGACGAGATTAACTTCGGAAACGGCCTCCCAGTGAGTTTGGTGGAACATGGAGAAGTGGTGTGCTTGTATGCATTCGTTGGTAGCTGCTTGCAAGGATTTTTCTCGTAATATTTTACGATCGTAATATTAGACCCCGTTTTGGCAACAAATATTGTATTATGAGACCTAGTAAATAAAAACTGAAAGTGACTTAACCTGGCTAAATCGACTAAAATCGTAACAAGGATGCTGTCCTAGGAGGAGGCATGTACAAAAACGAAATAGGATTTGCTCTTTCAGATGCATTCGTTGGTAGTTACTTGTCTTATCTAGTAAATATAGGGAATGGCAACTAATATAAGTGTTCACAACAAAATTAGTTTTTCAAACAAATTCAAAATTCTGTTGAGACGGCTCGTCTGACTAATTATATATAACATTACTTATTCACTAATATTATAGAACGTAGCTGACCCCTAAGTATATAACCTTACCTCCCATCACCTTGAACTGTCTAACCTTGCCTTAAGATGCCTAGTCTAACCCCCAGCATGCCTACCCCAGCCTAGGCTAACCTTGCCTTGCCTAGTCTAACCCCAGCATGCCTACCCCAGCCTAGGCTAACCTTGCCTTGCCTAGTCTAACCCCAGCATGCCTACCCCAGCCTAGGCTAACCTTACCTTGCCTAGTCTAACCCCAGCATGCCTACCCCAGCCTAGGCTAACCTTGCCTTGCCTAGTCTAACCCCAGCATGCCTACCCCAGCCTAGGCTAACCTTGTCTAGTCTTGCCTGCCTTGGCCAAGACATGGCATGGTAATCCACCTTGCCCAACCTTGCCTTGACTAACCTAACTTGGCCTTGTCTAACTCCACCTTGCCTAACCCAGTCTAACCCATCCTTGCCTGGTCTTACCTCACTTTGACTAACCTAACTTGCCCTAGTCTAACTCCACCTTTGCCCAAACCCAGTCACTAACCCAACGTTGCCTGGTCTTTCCTCACCTTATCTACTCTACCCTACCCAGGAAATGCGCACTTGGACCGAGGCCGAGGCTGCCGGATTGACTGCTGGTTTTGAGCTCATTAGCAGTGTTGATTTGGCCGTAGCCTCCCTGTTTATAGTGGTCCTTGTGTGAGTTTCGTTTGGGTGATGGGTGGTGTTGATGGTGTATTCGTTGTGGGTGATGTGTGGGGTAAGCGCCACGTAATAGCGGTTGGTGGTGATGTGTGGGTCGGGGTAACAGCGTTCGGTGGGGTGATGTGGGGTAACAGTGTTGGTGGAGTGATGTGTGGGTGATAACAACGTTGGTGGGGTGATGTTGTGGGGTAACAGCGTTGGTGGGGTGATGGCTTTGAGCTCATTAGCAGCGCTGATTTTGCCCTAGCCCACCCCGATGGGTGGTGGGTAGCCTCCCAGTTTGCGGGCGCATGGCGTGAGTTTTGTTGGTTGATACTATCGTAGTGGGTGGGGTGTGGAGGTAGTGGGTGGGACGTGTGTTTACGGTAGTGGGTCGGTGTGTGGGTAGCCTCCCCTATTTGCAGTGCATGGCGAGTTTCATTGGTTGGTAATATTGTAGTGGGTGGTGGGTAGTTGATAGAAGTACATAGGCTTGATAGTAGTGGGTAAGGGTGTATGTGGAGCGGTAGTGGTGGGGTTGTGGGTAGGTAGTCGGTGGGAGACATGGGGGTAGTGGGTAGGTAAATGGTAGTGAGTGGGACTGCCAGTAAATGGGTAATGGGTATAATTACGAGGGCGAGGTTGCGTCGAACTTTAAGGTGGCGTGCCTGGGGGCGAGTAGGTCAGCGTACATTGGGTAGGATTTTGTGCCGTGTTTGGTTGTGTTTTGGGTGAACGGCTAGAGTAAGCCACCACCACCACCTAATAGGGGGGCTGGCGGCCCCCTTTCACCTGAAGGGGGGGGGGGGGCCTCAATAACAAAACAAATGCCCTTCCTGCGACGTTGTTTTGTAACTCCATGCCCCTAGCACCCCAAAACCCAGTACCCCCACAAAGGATTTTGCGCCCGTACCACATACTTCCCTTTCCCATACTCAACCCCTTTTGCCCATATCCGGCATACTAACCAAGAACACACCATATCCCATACCAAGCTACAGCCCATAGCCATTCACCTGACGCACCTCGCCCCGTATTCTCCGGACTCCACATCCCATACTCCACGCCCCATACCCCCACCGCCAGAACAATAATCGCGCCCTCAAAACCCCATTGTTTCTCACCCAACATGGTCGCCCTCAGCTAACATCTCACGCAACATGGTCGTCCTCAACTAAAATCTTACTTAACATGGTCGCCCTCAACTAACATGTCACCGAGCACACTCGTCCTTAACTTACACTCTTGTCCTCATCCAATACCCTGCTTGCAGCCCATGGTGCGTTCGTTCGGTGAATGGGTAATATTGGCAGTGGGTGGTGGCTAGGAGTGTCTGTAGTGGGTGGCAGTGGTTGGGATACCATGAATTGATGGAGTTTTGTTGGTTGGATGATCTGAGGTTGGATCAGGGCATATTGGGTTGGATTACACGGCGTTGGAAGCAGTGCTTGGGGCGTAGTGGGTAGTGGTGGGTGACATGGTGTTGGTGGGTATGTAAGAGGCATGGAGCCTGTGTTTAGTGTTGGACTGAACTTGGAAGCGTTATATATTTGAACTTGCAGTGCTTGGGGGGTTGTAGGTGGTAGTGGAGTGGGTGAACATGGTGTTGGTGGGTATGTACGAGGATGGAGCTGTGTTGTGTTGGATTATCTGGACTTGGATCAGAGCATATTGGGTTGGATTACACGGGTTTGGAAGCAGTGCTTGGGGCTTTAGGTAGGTAGTGGGTGGCACCGGTGACATGGTGTTCGGTGGGTAATGTGAGAGGATGGAGCTGTGTTGTGTTGGATTATCTGAACTTGGATCAGAGCATATTGGGTTGGATTACACGGGTTTGGAAGCAGTGCTTGGGGCTTTAGGTAGGTAGTGGGTGGCCTGGTGACATGGGTTGGTGGTGTATGTGAGAGGATGGAGCTGTGTTGTGTTGGATTATCTGAAGTTGGATCAGAGCATATTGGGTTTGGAAGCAGTGCTTGGGGTTGTAGGTGGGTAGTGGGTGGGTGACATGGTGTTGGTGGGTATGTACGAGGATGGAGCTGTGTTGTGTTGGATTATCTGGACTTGGATCAGAGCATATTGGGTTAGCTTACACGGGTTTGGAAGCAGTGCTTGGGGCTTTAGGTAGGTAGTGGGTGGGGCTTTAGGTAGGTAGTGGGTGATCTCAAGTTGTGACATGGTGTTGGTGGGTATGTAAGAGGATGGAGCTGTGTTGTGTTGGATTATCTGAACTTGGATCAGAGCATATTGGGTTTGGAAGCAGTGCTTGGGGTTGTAGGTGGGTAGTGGGTGGGTGACATGGTGTTGGTGGGTATGTACGAGGATGGAGCTGTGTTGTGTTGGATTATCTGGACTTGGATCAGAGCATATTGGGTTGGATTACACGGGTTTGGAAGCAGTGCTTGGGGACTTAGCTTTAGGTAGGTAGTGGGTGGGTGTGGGTGGGTGACATGGTGTTGGTGGGTATGTAAGAGGAGGAGCCGAAGCTGTGTAAGGAGCTGTGTTTGGATTATCTCTGAACTTTGGATCAGAGCATATTGGTTTGGAAGCGCAGTGCTGGGGTTAGAGTGGGTAGTTGGCGTGGGTGCAATGGGGAGGGTGCGGTGTTGGTGGGTGGGGTGGGTGTACATGGTGTTGGTGGGTAATTGTACCGAGGATGGAGCTGTGTTGTGTTGGTTATCTGGACTTGGATCAGAGCATATTGGGTTAGCTTACACGGGTTTGGAGAGCAGTGCTTGGGCTTTAGGTAGGTAGTGGGTGGGGTTTAGTAGGTAGTGGGTGGGTGACATGGTGTTGGTGGGTATGTAAGAGGATGGAGCTGTGTTGTGTTGGATTATCTGAACTTGGATCAGAGCATATTGGGTTTGGAAGCAGTGCTTGGGGTTGTAGGTGGGTAGTCGGAATACTGCAACGCAAAAGTGCTCCACTCGGGCGTGCGTGTGGTGAGGGTGACATGGTGTTGGTGGTATGGGTACGAGGATGGAGCTGTGTTGTGTTGGATTATCTGGACTTGGATCAGAGCATATTGGGTTGGATTACACGGGTTTGGAAGCAGTGCTTGGGGCTTTAGGTAGGTAGTGGGTGGGTGACATGGTGTTGGTGGGTATGTAAGAGGATGGAGCTGTGTTGTGTTGGATTATCTGAACTTAGATCAGAGCATATTGGGTTTGGAAGCAGTTGCATGGGGTTCGTAGATGGTTAGTGCTGTGGGTGAGATGGTTCAGGTAGGTATGTAAAAGGATGGAGTTATTTAGAGGTTAGATGATCTGAAGTTGGATCAGAGCATGTTGGGTTGGATTACATGGATTTGAAAGTAGTGCGTGGGAGTTATGTGGTTGAGTTGGGTATGGTTGGGGTCCACATGGTGTAGGTGGGTATGTAAGGTACAGGGGGTAGTGAGTAGAATTGTCAGTATATCTGAAAGGAGTACCTGTAAGTAGGATTGCGTGGGGAAGCATGTTGGAGGGTGGGCGGATTGGCTTGCGTGTGTGTGTGGGGAAACATGTGTGTGTGTGTGTGTGTGGGGGGGGGGCTATTGGCTTGAGTCGAGCATGGGAGAAGTGGGGTGGGTGGGGTGATTGGCTTGAGGAAGCCACGACCCTTAACCGCCACCCCAAGAGCTTTCACCCTGTACTTGATGTCTTACAGCCTGATACCAGGTCTTTTTGCCCTGCTCCCTGAAAGATCGCTACCTCTGACCCTGTCTTCTGCCAAAACTTCCGCTACCCTGACATGCCGTGGCACCCACTCACCCACCCACCCCCAGGGTTGCCCTTAAAGCGGCCCTACCTAAATCACTACCTGTACCCACCCTTGGAAAGTTTCAAATCCATGAAAGCTACCAGGAAATCCCCCTTCTGTAATAGAAAAAGACTCATTCCCCATCCCCCTAGCAACCCAGAAATTTGACTGGAAATAATGCAAATTGAACGGACGTTGGGGGATCTGCAAAGTTCAAACATTCCCATCTCAAACATTCCGCAGTATTGACGGTGTGATTACTTACAACAAAATCGGAATTGGCGGGTTCCTTATTGCCTTTTTTAGTATTCAAATGAACCTGTTTCCCATCATCCCAAAACCCCTGTCATCCCGAACTCTAAAACTCTACAACGGATTCTCCCCATACCCGCACTACTCCACCCCATACTTCAAACCCTTGCCACCCCATTCTAAACCCTAGGAACAACCACCTGAAGATGTGCTGCTGGATTTACTACATCAATCACGGCATCATCCCCCCACACGCACACACCACAGCCAAGCCAAGCCCCTAACACCTCTCATCCCTTATCCCCAGGTACAACCGCCTCAAGATGGGCCGCTGGATTCACTTTGTCAACCACGGCATTGTCTCCACCCTGGATTTCTTTTTCCTCGCACCCAAGGGCTTGAAAGACGTCCACCACATGTTGGTCGAGGTCGCACGCTCTCTGATCGTTGGAGGCGAGACCGGAATCTTCACCCCCATGCACATGCTTACCTTCCAGAAGCCTGCTGCCAAGAAGTAAACTTGGATTGGATTGTTACATGCATGTGGCTTGACTCGAAGCAAGGCCAAGAAGCAAGGCCAATATACTCGAAGCATGGCCAAGAGAAAGCCGCCTTTCGTTGCGCAACTGGTCTGCAACTGGCCTGCATTCTAATAATTCGGGGATCAGCAGTTCGATTCTCGTCAGGAGTAACTCGACCTGGGATTTCAGTGCAGTGGGCCTGGGAATTCAGTATATCGCCCTATAATGCACGATAATAGATCACGCTATAATTGTAATTTCTATGTTCTTCATGATTGTTTCATTTGACTTGTTGTTTTCTGTATGGACATGTAAAGGCTATGTATCCTGTAATATCCCTTGATCTCGTACTGATTTCCAAAGAGAAGGGGTGTATGATACCGATATTGTACGGCAATTGGAAAAATTGCGTGATATCAACAGCACTACATCCTTCTAGGCGGAAATCTTCCTTGCAAAAAAGTTGTAGAAAGCCATCAGCCACGGACAATTAACAGGGTCGGGTTTTAGTATGATGATCAGCAGAGTGTCTGGGAGAGCTTCTTGAACTTGAACTTGGGTACGCAGCTTCAGCCAGCAATTTTGCTGCTCGCTTTCTATGGCAGGACGATACTGGTCAGGACTTCTTGAACTTGGTAACATGTGCAGGACTTCAGGGGAGTCAATAGACAGTGTAGAGGTCAGTGTTGTTCAGAACGCTGCGTCCTGCGTCTAAGAAGCAACGACCAAGTGTCTGTTGCGTCCTGACTCCTCAGGCGCAACGTGGGTAGCATTCGTTGCTTTAGTAGGTTTGTTGCGTTGCAGGAGGCAGGCTATGGGTCGGTTGGCTCTTAGGACGCAGGCTATGAAATTGGTCGCGCCTCAGAACGCAGGCTGTACACTTTATTGCGTCTCAGGACAGGAGAATGGGTGATGGTCCAGCCGGATCTAGCTACCGCACCCCCAGTTGCCTTCAAACCCTGAATTACAACCCTAGCTGGCGCAGCAATAAGGCAAAGAAGCAATTATGATTCACTTTCTCGATTTCTTGCTTCTTTTGCTTCTTTGCCGCATTACTGCATTGCTTTTACCCAGCGCTTTAAGGCTACTGCTCGAGAGGTGCAGGTCGAGTTGACTCTCAGAAGGCAAGATTGACGAATTCCATTATAAATACAATATTGAGGCCACTGAACATGACTGTGTTGGGAGACTCACCTCCTGGGGTGAAATACCTTAAACAACTGAAAAATTACTGTTTAGGTCCATGTTGTGCTTTTTTATTTTAGGGGGCATGCTCCTGGCATTTTTGTACCCCCTTCCGGTACCAGGGTTGTTTGGCACGTTTAGTTTCTTGTTTTTGGACTCCGAAATCTGCATTACGAGACGCACTTGTTTACAAAAGCTGCATCTGCGACGCTACAGAGCACGGACCTTCACAAGTGTGTCCCATTATTTTTACTGCCAAAGACGGCGAGCGGCCAAATTGCTGGCTGAAGCCATGTAACCAAGTTAAAGTTAAAGTGCACAAATCTGTGTGCGACAAGCGACACGCAGCATGTAGAACTGCCCTGGTGGGTGCCAGCACACCACTCAGGGTTACAATCACACCCATGGGGTAACAATCACACCCATTACACCGTGTTACAATCTAACCCAAACATCCAACACGGTACAATACAAGAGTCGCCATTTCACCGTTTGAGTTACAGCGTATGTCTCCTCGCAAGACAGGCCCAATGGCAGTATCAAAATGAAATATTGCAGTTAATTTTTCACTGTAGCACGAACTCAGCCCCCCCATCGATAAACTGATAGTTTAGGGTTCAGTTCATCAGTGCCTTTTTGTTTTACGCCAAAGCCCCTCTTGTCACGGCTGAGCAATTCCCTTCAGCCTATTGGGCCTACTCCTGGAATGTAAGATCATTGGACATGGTCCAAGCAAAAAGTAGGACTGGAATGAAAAAGAGCTGAGTCCCTTGCGCAACAGGCACTTATACATAGTCTCGCCAGTTGTGCCTGCACGTGAAAAGTGAAAACATTCCAAGAAGGGTATGGTGTGTGGAGTATGTGTGGGCTGGTTGGGTTGGTTGGGTTGGGGGGGTCTAGAGAGGTGTGGGTGGGGGGTATGTGGTTTGTTGTTGTTGTTGTTGTTGGGTGTGTTTAGAGGGGGGGCAGGGAGGGGTATATGTGTGGTTATGTGGTATATACCACCACTGCCTCTACCCAAACTACCACCACAACTGCCACCACCGCCACTACCGCTACTGCCCCTGCCACAACAAGCACGCCACCACCAGCGCCAATAAGGTCGGCCACTGCCATCCACTCCACCATCCCGACCACCAGCGCCACCCCCATCCTCACATCCAGCGCCACCACCATGCAAAGCACCTGCAGCCCACCCCACCACACACCCCACCCCACACACACCCATACCACACCAAACCACCACCACCACTAACTTGCCCTCCCACCCCATCCATTCACCCACACACTCACCTGCAGCTCACACAGTTCAGTGCAGGGTCATGGCTCCCTAATCCCCCCCCCCCCCCCCCCCCCCCCCGCTCCCCCAAACACACACACTCACCCCCACCACCCATGCACTGACCTGCAGCTCACGCAGTTCAACTACAGGGTCATCCCCCCCCCCCCCCCCCCCCCCCACCACACACACCACACCAGCACCATTCCCCCATGCACTGACCTGCAGCTCACACAGTTGAAGTACAGGGTCATGCCCGACTCAGTTGCCTCAGAAACGAAGACAGCCTCGTTGTGGTTACATTTGGGGCAACGCACATCCTTGGTACGAGGTAGGGTGGGGTCCGAAATAACATCCTGGGGAGGGTAGGCACAAAGAGAGTGAGGCAGTGATGCACACAGTCATGCCTACATGGGCAAGGCACAGGGCCAAGGCACACATTTGTGAGGGCACACCACTGGTACGAGGAAGGGTGGGGCTTGATATAACAACCTGGAGAAGGTAGGCACAGAGAGAGTGAGGCAGTGATGCATACAGTCATGCCTACAGGGTCCAGGCACTGGGTCATGAAGGCACACCATTGGTACAAGGAAGGGTGGGGTCCGATATAACATCCTGGGGAATGAAGGCACAAAGAGAGTCAGGCATTGAGGCACACGGTCATGAAGGCACACCATCGGAGTGAGGTATGGGAGAGAGGCAGCGCGGCAGGGTGGGGTCCGGGTATGGGCATGGTCATAAGAATGGGCATGGGTATAGGCACACCATCCGTTCAGTTCAGTGTATCAATGCTTTTTATTTGTAGCCCTTCCTATCACGGATGGGCAAGCCCCTTTAGCCTAGTTGGCCTACCCTGGACTGTAACATACACACAGGGTCATGAAGGCACACCATCGGTACGAGGTAGCGTGGCGTCCGCAATAACATCCTGGGTAAGGTAGGCACAAAGAGAGTGAGGCAGTGATGCACACAGTCATGCCTACAGGGCCAAGGCACAGGGTCAAGGCACACAGGGTCATGAAAGGCACACATTGGTACGAGGGAGGGGTGAGGTCCGCAATAACATCCTGTGGAAGGAAGGCACAAAGAGAGTCAGACAGTGTTGCACACTTCACCAAGATTGTGTGGGGTTCAGTTCAGCAATGCCCTTTCTTTTTAGCCCTCCCAATCACGGTTGGGCAAGCTCCTTAAGCCTATTTGGCCTACCCTGGACTGTAACATACACACAGGGTCATGAAGGCACACCATCGGTACGAGGTAGGGTGGGGTCCGAAATAACATCGTGGGGAGGTAGGCACAAAGAGAGTGAGGCAGTGATGCACACAGTCAAGGCACACATTCATGAAGGCAAACCGTAGGTACGCGTTAGGGTGGGGTCCGCGATTACAACCAGGGGAAAGTAGGCACAAAGATAGTCAGACAGTGATGCACACTTCAGCACGATTGTGTGGGGTTCAGTTCAGCAATGCCTTTTCTTTTTAGCCCTCCCAATCACGGTTGGGCAAGCCCCTTTAGCCTACTTGGCCGACCCCTAGACTGTAACATACACTGTCATGAAGGCACACCATGGGTACGAGGTAGGGTGGGGTCCGAAATTACATCCTGGGGAAGGTAGGCACAAAGAGAGTGAGGCAGTGATGCACACAGCCATGCCTACAGGGTCAAGGCACAGGGCCAAGGCACACAGTCATGAAGGCACACCATGGATACAAGGAAGGGTGGGGCCTGCAATAACATCCTGGGAAAGGTAGGGACAAAGAGAGCCAGGCATTAGTGCACACAGGCAAGACAACGGGATTCACGCAGGCAAGACAACGGGATTCACACAGGCAAGACAACGGGATTCACACAGGCAAGACAAAGGGATTCACACATGCAAGACAACGGGATTCACATAGGCAAGACAACGGGATTCACACAGGCAAGACAACGGGATTCACACAGGCAAGACAGTACTAAAAGGTTAGATGGTCGAGACTCAGACAGAAGACGACACCACACTCTTCCCTGCATCACCACTGTCTCATCCTTTGCACTGTACTCAGTCGTCTCACTAGCTTAGACCCACCAGTACACAGCATCAAAACATGCCCATTTCCAGCAAAACTATCACACCTAAGCATCGCACTGAGTCGCTCAATTTGCGATGCATAGCACCCAAAACATTGCCACTCTTACATGCATCACCACTGTCTTGTCCTTTGCACTGTACTCAGCGATCCCACTAGCATAGACACACCAGTACACAGCATCGCAACATGCCCATTTCCAGCAAAACTATCACTCCTGAGAATCGCACTGGGTCGCTCAATTTGCGATGCGTAGTACACACAAAACTGCCACTCTCACATGCATCTCGAATGTCTCATCCTTTGCACTGTACTCAGTCGTCTCACTAGCTTAGACACACCAGTACACAGCATCGCAACATGCCCATTTCAAGCAAAACTTCCACACCTAAGCATCGCACTGGGGTTGCACTGTGTCGCTCAAATTGCGACGCGTAGTACACGCCAAATTGCCACTCTCACCTGCATCACCACTGTCTTATCCTTTGCACTGTACTCAGTCGTCTCACGAGCATAGCCACAAGAGTACACCACTGATAGACAACCGGACGAATGGGTAACCCTGAGGGCTCCCGCCCCCCTGAGGGGGGGGCTCTGCCAAAACTGCCACCCTTACCTGCATCACCACTCTCTTAACTTGTGCACTGTACTCATAAGTCTCACAAGCATAGCCATACCAGTACACAGCATCACAGCATGCCCATTTCCAGCAAAACTATCACACCTGAGCATCGCACTGGGTTGCTCAACTAGCAACGCGTAGTAAACACCTAATTTCCATTCTCACCTGCATCACCACTGTCTTATCCTTTGCACTTTAATCAGTCTTCTCACTAGCTTAGACATACCAGTACACCACTGACAGACAACCGGACAACTGGGTGACCCTGAGGGCTCCCGCCCCCTGAGGGGGGGGGGGGGCTCTGTCCAAAGCTGCCACTCTTACCTGCATCACCACTGTCTTATCCTTTACACTGTACTCATAAGTCTCACTAGCATAGCCACACCACTACACAGCATCACAACATGCCCATTTCCAGCAAAACTTCCACACCTGAGCATCGCTCTGGGGTCGCACCGTGTCACTAAATTTGCGACGCGTAGAACACACCAAATTGCCATTCCCACCTGCATCACCAGTGCCTGATCCTTTGCAGTGTACTCAGTGGTCTCACTAGCATAGCCACACCATTACACATCATCACAACATGCCCATTTCCGTCAAAACTTCCACACCTGAGCATCGCTCTGGGGTCGCACCATGTCACTAAATTTGCGACGCGTAGAACACACCAAATTGCCATTCCCACCTGCATCACCACTGACCGATCCTTTGCAGTGTACTCAGTGGTCTCACTAGCATAGCCACACCAGTACACAGCATCACAGCATGCCCATTTCCAGCAAAACTATCACACCTGAGCATCGCTCTGGGGTCGCACCATGTCACTAAATTTGCGACGCGTAGAACACACCAAATTGCCATTCCCACCTGCATCACCACTGACCGATCCTTTGCAGTGTACTCAGTGGTCTCACTAGCATAACCACACCAGTACACAGCATCACAGCATGCCCATTTCCAGCAAAACTATCACACCCGAGCATCGCACTGGGTCGCTCAATTTGCAATGTGTACACACCAAACGTGTACACATAGCACAGGTACGTGTACACACCCAATTGCAACACATTCTGCACTACGTACATTGTACATTGTGTACACGTAGGTACAAGGTACATTGTACACAACAAAGTGCCACACATTGTACACGTATGTGTACACACCAAAGTGCCACACATTGAACACGTACGTGTACACACCTAATTTCCATTCTCACCTGCATCACCACTGTCTTATCCTTTGCACTGTACTCAGTGGTTTCGCTAGCATAGACACAGTAGTCCTGAAAAGTGGTGGATAAATGGAGTTAGTGCTGACAACTATGCTTGCTTGCAGCAAGATTGCCTATCATATTTTGAGGATTAGTTGGAAGACCCCTCCCGGGAGTTGTGGAGCGGACTTGTCTCGGGTCAACAACGGTCTGTTGACGACAACGTTAAGTAGCGTAATGTACTGTACTGTACTGTACTGTAATGCAACGTAACGTAACATAACGTAATGTAATGTAATGTAATTTCATGTAATGTAATGTATGGCCTGTTGATGACAACGTAATGTATCGTAATGAAATGTAATGTAATGCAAATTGATGGTGGAAAACGGGTCAAAGGCACAGGCACACAATGTGAAAAGAATTAATGACAACTTGAGAATTTATGGAAATCAATGGGTCAAAGGCACAGGCATAAGACGAGGGGAGAATTGGTGAGAATAAAGGGGTGAGGGGCACATGCAAATGACAACTAGAGAATTGGCGGGAAATGGGTCAAAGGCACAGGCACACAACGTGAAGAGAATGGATGACAATGAATGAGTGAGGGGCACATGCAAATGACAACTAGAGAATTGATGGAAATTGATTGGTGAGGGGCACAGGCAAAAGACGAGGGGAGAATAAAGGGGTCAGAGGCACAGCCGCACGATGAATGTAGATTGGTGAAGATGAATGGGTGATGGGCCAGGGGCGCAGACACACGACAACTGGAGAATTGATGGTGGTAAACGAGCGAGGGGCGCAGGCAAATGACAACTGGAGAAATGGTGGTGGTAAAGGGGTCAGAGGCACAGGCGCATGATGAATGTAGATTGGTAAAAATGATCGGGTGAGGGGTGAGGGGCGCAGGCAAATGACAACTGGAGAAATGGTGGTGGTAAACGGGTCAGAGGTGCAGGCACATAATGTGCGGAGATTGGCAAAAAATATTGAGTGAGGGGCACAGGCAAATGACAACTGGAGAAATGGTGGTGGCAAACGGGTCAGAGGTGCAGGCACATGATGTGTGTAGATAGGTGAAGATGAATGGGTGATGGGCGAGGGGCGCAGACACACGACAACTGGAGAATTGATGGTGGTAAACGAGCGAGGGGCGCAGGCAAATGACAACTGGAGAAATGGTGGTGGTAAAGGTGCAGGCACATAATGTGCGGAGATTGGCAAAAAATATTGAGTGAAGGGCACAGGCAAATGACAACCAGAGAATTGGTGAGAATAAATGGGTGAGGGGCGCCGGCAAATGATGAGCGGAGAATTGATGGTGGTAAACGAGTCAGAGGTGCAGGCACATGATATGCGGAGATTGGTGAAACTGAGTGGGTGAGGGGCGCAGGCAAATGATTACTGGAGAGTTGATGGTGGTAAATGGGTGAGGGATGCGGGCACATGATGTGCGGAGATTGGGGGAAATATTGGGTGAGGGGCGCAGGCAAATGATGTACCGAGATTGGTGAAAATGAATGAGTGAGGGGCACAGGCACACTAAGTGCACAGAATTGATGGTGGTAAACGGGTCAGAGGTGCACAGGCACACTAAGTGCACAGAATTGATGGCGGTAAACTGATCAGAGGTGCAGGCACATGTTGTGCGGAGATTGGCAAAACATATTGAGTGAGGGACACCGGCAAATAACAAATGGAGAATTGGTGAAAATAAATGGGTGAGGGGCGCCGGCAAATGATGTGCGGAGAATTGATGGTGGTAAACGGGTCAGAGGTACACAGGCATATAATGTGCGGAGATTGGTGAAAATGAGTGGGTGAGGGGCGCTGACAAATGATAACTGGAGAGTTTGTGAAGATACAGGGGCTGAGGGGCACAGGTAAATGACAACTGGAGAATTTGTGGAAATAAATGAGTGAGGGGCGCAGGCAAATGACAACCAGAGAATTGATGGTGGTACATGGGTGAGGGGCGCCGGCAAATGATGTGCGGAGAATTGATGGCGGTAAACCGGTCAGAGGCGCAGGCACATAATGTGTGGGGATTGGTGAAAATAAAAGGGTGAAGGTTGCAGGCAAATGGTTACTGGATAATTGGTGAAAATAAAGGGGTCAGAGGTGCTGGCAAATGACAACTAGAGAATCAGTGGAAATGGATGAGTGAGGGGAGCATGCAAAAGACAACTGGAGAATTGGCGAGAATAAACTTGTCAGAGGCACAGGCACATAATCTGTGGAGATTGGTGAAAATGAATGGGTGAGGGGCGCTAGCAAATGATAACTGGGAAATTGATGGCGGTAAACGGATCAGAGGTGAAAGCACATGCCGTACTGAGATTGATGGAAATGGTTGGGTAATGGGCGCTGGCAAATGATAACTGGAGAATTGGTGGGGAAAAAGGGATGAGGCGCTCAACGTGGAGAGAATGGATCAATGTTTCTTTCTTGGGCTACGCGTAGCAGCTTTAAGGCAGCTCCCTTTCTGTGTTCTTGAGATAATCCGGAAGTGCGTCTTTAAGCTGATATCACAAGCATTCCAATGCAGGTAATGATAACGCCTGGTGGGGCGTGGTGCAAGGTACTACTAAGCGCGCGCGGCCGCGCGGTGCTGCGCTGCCTTTTTGAGCCCCTCTGTGCGTTTCGCGCAGTTTTTTCAACCCCCTGTGGGCGCAGCGTGCAGTTTTTGCGCTTTTTGCATTAAAAAAGCGCCTACCAATTTGACGTGTGTGCGCTTTAAGCGCTGACCAATTTGGCAAGAAGTAGTACCCTGGCGTGGTGTAGGAACCTGTCGTACGCGGGCAGAGAACGGTCTACCACCTCGACTGGACAAGCTACCATCGCGGTTGACAACGACCTGCAACGCTAACCGTAGGGGGAGTCGAACCCCCAACCCTTCGTCGTCGTAGCGATTTGGTGTGCCACTAGACCAATCGTATCACTGAAACGGGCTATTCCAATGCAGCTTCAAGCATTGAGTTTGACCCAGTGGCTGGCTACTGGGGCTTGCAGGAAGCTGCGGTGAATAGCCCAACAAGAAACAGTGTATGCTGGTGCAGGAGGGGTAGGGGCAACGTCCTGCTCACAATGCTTTCCAAAGCATGCAACAACACAAGAGCACTAGCTATGGCTAGTACATGGTACTGTCTGTGGTGCTGGTGCAGGAGGGGTGGGGCCAACGTCCTGCCCACAAAGCTGAGCAGAGCATGCAACAACACAAAAGCACTAGCTATGGCTAGTACATGGTACTGTCTGTGGTGCTGGTGCAGGAGGGGTGGGGCCAACACCCTGCTCACAGTGCCCTGTAAAGCATGCAACAACACAAGCGCAGTAGCTATGGCTAGTACATGGCAGTGTGTGTGGTGCTGGTGCAGGAGGAGTGGAGCCAATGACTTGCTTCTGGGGCATTCCAAGGCATGCACCAACAAGCAATGGCTGGCACTTGGTGTGTGAGAATGGATGTATATACATGCAACAACACATGAGCACTGGCAATGGCTAGTATATGGTTGTGTGGTGCTGGTGCAGAAGGGGTGGGGCCAATGTGGGGCCCATGTCTTGCTTCTAGAGCATTCCGAGCCATGCAATGGCTAGCACTTAGCCTGTGGAGAATGAATGTATATACATGCAACAACACATGAGCACTGGCAATGGCTAGTATATGGTAGTGCCTGTGGTGCTGGTGCAGAGGGGCCAATGTCTTGCTTCTAGAGCATTCCGAGGCATGCAATGGCTAGCACTTGGCGTGTGGAGAATGGATGTTTATACATGCAACAACACATGAGCACTGGCAATGGCTAGTATATGGTAGTATGTGTGGTGCTGGTGCAGAAGGGGTGGGGCCAACGTCCTGCGTCCAGAAACTTCCGGAGCAGGTAACCATTGCACTCTGGGAATCTCGTGCTATACTTAGTGGTCTTTACTGTGAGATCGATGGCTCACTGTTTGGCCCACTGTAGCACAACTCAGTTTGTTGCATCAAGCTATATACATGCCCTAATCAGAAAAGCTGAGGGTCTGACTAAGTGTTCAGTTGCAGTGGGGAAGGCTTCCAGTATGATGGAGGGTGGAGGGATGGAGACTGGGAGGGTTGGCGATCCAGGTCATGACATCATGGGCAGCTGCGCATCTCCTGCAACACGCAAGAGAGGGCATAGCAACAGAGATGCCTAAGAGAAATCGATTACCTGGAGTTGTGCTTGCTCGACGTGCTGGCAATTCTTGCAGTAGTACTCCAGTCGCTTAGTCTCGTTATTACTCCTAGGATAAAGCAGATCGTTTGTCTCGGGGCAAAATTTCAACCCTCGACGGGGACCGGACATGGCTCCGCAGTCGGAGAGGAGCGCAGCACGCACTAATCGCGATTAAGATCGCAAGAAGAAATATAGCGAGGAATAAATCTGAGTGCTTTACGAGCTGAGGCTAACCTGTTGCGACTTAAGAGGAGCGGGTTGGATGGGATGAACGAAAGCTGCGCCAGAAAGTCCAGTGGTCCCGGGATTCCAAGGGGGAAGGACCCGGGGGAAGGAGGGTAGGTGTGACCAGGGTGTGACATTGTTCACGCCCCCCTTTCGCCCCCCCCCCCCCCCCCCCATTCTCCATACTGGTCCCCAGCATTACATTACATTACATTACATTACATTACATTACATTACATTACATGACATTACATTACATTACATTACATTACATTACATTACATGTTGAAGTCTACTTGACACCGCGAGGGTGTATGAGACTCAGTGCTTTAAACAAAAAGAAAAAGCACCCACAAAGCAAAAACACCCCATTACATCAGGGGTGTGTCGAGGACAAACAAACCAAACTCCCAACCACCGTTTTGGTGGCGAAGGTATTAAACCCCCTAGAGCAGGACCCAGATCTCAACCACTTACAGTGGCGGAGGCAAGAAGCTAACAAATGAGAAGTCACAAGAAGAGAAAAAAAGGGATAAGAAATTACGGTGCCACTAAGCAGTCCAGGGCTTCCTGTCTTGCTCTTCTACAAGTAGACAGATAGTCGGCTAGGTTGCTCCAGAAAGTCTTAGTCCAAACGAGGTTCCTCAAGCAGTTCAGCCCAGGAGCTGGCCCTGGTCAAGCCTGCGTTCGAGCCCCCCCACCGGCCCACCCCTTCCCAACCCCAACCCCAAGGCCCCAACCCCACATTGGAAGCTCAAGCCGGAGCAAGTGAATGCCAGGTACAAAGCCCTGCACTTGAAGCTCAAGCAACAACAACCCGAGTCAGTAGTTGAAAGCTCAAGCAGCAGGAAAACTGTGTCAGGCTTGTTGTTTGGGAGCTGAGTGCTGAAATAAAGAGCTTTGGACGGTCTACAAGACATGAAGCAAACAAATGATATCGCATTGTTGAGAATAATCCATTTGCCTGATTAGGATTTGGGACAAAACCAAAACCGGCCTCCTCCTTAAGGCCCAATCAGTATTGGGGCCGAATATCAGGAGCCTGGCCACAAGCGCCAATGTAGCTGAACTGTAAGTCTGTAACTGGATCAGGTTAGACAAATAGTGTGCTTTATGCTGTTGTCGGGTGAGTGGAGGGGTGTTTGACTGCCTGAGGCCCATTGGGCCTCCCACCCGTACATATCAATAACCTCTTCTGACTGGGCTGCTGTTACTTATGAAGTCTGAACTACACTTCGTAAGAAATGAAACTGCAGATGAAACTTCCTAGTCGCAGCCTATCTCGTACTACCGGAGAATCGGAGATAAAGTCCCCTAATGTCTTTAAACTGGCTGCAGCCCTGTGATTACATTCTGCAATCGGATTGTGTTATACTTAGGGCTGTCAATACCGTACGTAGCATTTTTATTTTACCGTCTATTTGGACAAAATGTATACATTGGACAGTATGTAAACATTTTTATTTTACTGTCTTTTTGGACAATATGTATACTTTTTTATTTTACTGTCTATTTGGACAATATGTATAATATGTATACATTTTTATTTTACTGTCTATTTGGACAATATGTATACATTGGACAATATGTATACATTTTTATTTTACCGTCTATTTGGACAATATGTATACATTGGACAATATGTATACATTTTTATTTTACTGTCTATTTGGACAATATGTATACATTGGACAATATGTATACATTTTTATTTTACTGTCTATTTGTATACATTGGACAATATGTATACATTTTTATTTTACTGTCTATTGGGACAATATGTATACATTGGACAATATGTATACATTTTTATTTTACCGTCTATTTGGACAATATGTATACATTGGACAATATGTATACATTTTTATTTTACTGTCTATTTGGACAATATGTATGCATTGGACAATATGTATACATTTTTATTTTACTGTC
Organism: Microglena sp. YARC; assembly: GCA_022414725.1. Taxonomy (NCBI): domain Eukaryota; kingdom Viridiplantae; phylum Chlorophyta; class Chlorophyceae; order Chlamydomonadales; family Chlamydomonadaceae; genus Microglena; species Microglena sp. YARC. Next base: position 49,660 of record JAJSRW010000978.1, read on the forward strand.
TATTTGGACAATATGTATACATTGGACAATATGTATACATTTTTATTTTACTGTCTATTTGGACAATATGTATACATTGGTACAATATGTATACATTTTTATTTTACTGTCTATTTGGACAGTATGTATACATTGGACAATATGTATACATTTTTATTTTACTGTCTATTTGGACAATATGTATACATTGGACAATATGTATACATTTTTATTTTACTGTCTATTTGGACAAAATGTATACATTGGACAATATGTATACATTTTTATTTTACTGTCTATTTGGATAATATGTATGCATTGGACAATATGTATACATTTTTATTTTCCTGTCTATTTGGACAATATGTATACATTGGACAATATGTATACATTTTTACTTTACTGTCTATTTGGACAATATGTATACATTGGACAATATGCTTACATTTTTATTTTACTGTCTATTTGGACAGTATGTATACATTGGACAATATGTATACATTTTTATTTTACTGTCTATTTGGACAATATGTATACATTGGACAATATGTATACATTTTTATTTTACTGTCTATTTGGACAATATGTATACATTGGACAATATGTATACATTTTTATTTTACTGTCTATTTGGACAATATGTATACATTGGACAATATGTATACATTTCTATTTTACTGTCTATTTGGACAATATGTATACATTGGAAAATATGTATACATTTTTATTTTACTGTCTATTGGGACAATATGTATACATTGGACAATATGTATACATTTTATTTTACCGTCTATTTGGACAATATGTATACATTGGACAATATGTATACATTTTTATTTTACTGTCTATTTGGACAATATGTATACATTGGACAATATGCATACATTTTTATTTTACTGTCTATTTGGACAATATGTATACATTGGACAATATGTATACATTTTTATTTTACTGTCTATTGGGACAATATGTATACATTGGACAATATGTATACATTTTATTTTACCGTCTATTTGGACAATATGTATACATTGGACAATATGTATACATTTTTTCATCTTTCATTCTTAACCATATTGTAGATAAATATAGAGAAAAGAAAAAACCACTCTTTGTGGCTTTTGTTGATTTCAAGAAGGCTTATGATTGGGTCAACAGAGACTTGCTATGGGATTGCTTAGCAAGGCTAGGAGTCAAGGACCCCTATCTCAGTATTCTGAAGTCCATGTATAATCATGTTGTTTTCCAAGTTCGCCTACATGGGGACATTGGATCCTCCTTTCCATCCCTTGTAGGAGTTAAACAAGGAGACCCCCTATCCCCACTCCTATTCGGTCTGTTCATTGATAGAATTGAATCGTTCCTCCAATCCAAGCTCCCAAATGTAGGGGCTGAGCTTAGGGGAAAGATTCTGCAACTGTTACTTTATGCTGATGACCTAGCTATAATGGCAGAATCCCGGCAGATATGCAAGCGATGCTTGACTGCCTGAGAGATTTCTGCGAGGCTACTAAGATGGCTGTGAATATAAAGAAAACTGAGATTGTCGTTTTCAACAAACAATTCTGTGATGAGGCCCGCATGGATCCTGATTACAAATTTGTCTATGATGGAGCACAACTTTCTACAAAGTTATCTTTTATCTACTTGGGATCCCTCTTTGTGGATGGTGACTCAAGCAATCGTGCAAAAGCTGCTTTTTCTAGGATGCTCACTAAGGCCCAAAAGGCACACCACATGCTTCGTAGGCGATGCCATACTATGGAGATATACAATATTGATATTCTCACCCACCTGTTTGATTCTCTTGTACAACCTATCCTGAATTTTGGCTGTGAGGTGTGGGCTCCTTCTATTCTGAACAACACACTTATCTCAAATGACCATGCTTGTGAGAAATGGCATAGAGGTATACTTAAACAAATGTTGGGTGTTTGCCAATCTACTACATCTAATATTATCATGGAAGAGCTGGGTAGAACCCCGTTGTGTTTTGCTTGGCTTAAACAAGCTTTGCGCTTCTGGAACAAGACCATACATAAAGAACCTGAGGATCTCATTAGAATGGCTCTTGAGGAATCTTTTGACTCCAACACTGGCTGGGTTCATGACTTGCGTTGTGCTCTCCACAAGCTAGGATCCAGTAAAAACATCAACATTTTGGAGGCTGTCGATGTCGAAGGTATTATGTCTGAAGTTTTTGATTCATGGAGGTTTAAGTACCCAAGTGACACCAATGCAGTTAGAGACATCCCTGATGAGAGAAGGGTTGGCTTTAAACGCCTCCGATACCAAAAATGGTTCGCAGCCAACAGCAATGATGAGAATGGCTTGATTCCCTTTACATCCGCCTTACATAAGCAGGATCAGATTCGTTCTATAGCACAGTTTAGAATGGGTTCCCATTGGCTGAACACAGAAAGAATGAGGGTGGTGGATAGAGCACACATCCCTCGCTCAATGAGACACTGTCAAATGTGTGGGTTCCAAAAAACTGAGGATGAAATGCATATGTTTGAGTGCCCTTTTTATAATGATATTCGCCTCCGCTACCAGAATCTGTTTACAGATATTTATAGGCATGTCCATGAGGATACCGACTTAACCGTATGGAATGTGGAATTCTGCGATTCAACATTCAGAACCTTTATGAATGGAAATGGCACTAAGTCTTTTTGGAGCAACCTAGCCGACTATCTTTCTACTTGTAGAAGAGCAAGACAGGAAGCCCTGGACTACTTAGTGGCACCGTAATTTATTATCCCTTTTTTTTCTTCTTGAGACTTCTCATTTGTTAGCTTCTTACCTCCGCCACTGTAAGTGGTTGAGATCTGGGTCCTGCTCTAAGGGGTTTAATACCTACGCCACCAAAACGGTGGTTGGGAGTTTGGTTTGTTTGTCCTCGACACACCCCTGATGTAATGGTTTTTTTTGCTTTGTGGGTGCTTTTTCTTTTTGTTTAAAGCACAGAGTCTCATACACCCTCGCGGTGTCAAGTAGACTTTAACATGTAATGTAATATAATGTAATGTAATTTTTATTTTACTGTCTATTTGGACAATATGTATACATTGGACAATATGTATACATTTATATTTTACTGTCTATTTGGACAATATGTATACATTTTTATTTTACTGTCTATTTGGATAATATTTATACATTGGACATTATGTATACATTTTTATTTTACTGTCTATTTGGACAATATGTATACATTGGACAATATGTATACATTTATATTTTACTGTCTATTTGGACAATATGTATACATTTTTATTTTACTGTCTATTTGGATAATATTTATACATTGGACAATATGTCTACATTTTTATTTTACTGTCTATTTGGACAATATGTATACATTGGACAATATGTATACATTTTTATTTTACTGTCTATTTGGACAATATGTATACATTTTTATTTTACTGTCTATTTGGACAATATGTATACATTGGACAATATGTATACATTTTTATTTTACCGTCTATTTGGACAATATGTATACATTGGACAATATGTATACATTTTTTTTATTTTACTGTCTATTTGGACAATATGTATACATTGGACAATATGTATACATTTTTATTTTACTGTCTATTTGGACAATATGTATACATTGGACAATATGTATACATTTTTATTTTTACTGTCTATTTGGACAATATGTATACATTGGACAATATGTATACATTTTTATTTTACTGTCTATTTGGACAATATGTATACATTGGACAATATGTATACATTTTTTATTTTTACTGTCTATTTGGACAATATGTATACATTGGACAATATGTATACATTTTTATTTTACTGTCTATTTGGACAATATGTATACATTGGACAATATGTATACATTTTTATTTTACTGTCTATTTGGACAATATGTATACATTGGACAATATGTATACATTTTTATTTTACTGTCTATTTGGACAATATGTATACATTTTATATTTTACTGTCTATTTGGACAATATGTATACATTGGACAATATGTATACATTTTTATTTTACTGTCTATTTGGACAATATGTATACATTGGACAATATGTATACATTTTTATTTTACTGTCTATTTGGACAATATGTATACATTGGACAATATGTATACATTTTTATTTTACTGTCTATTTGGACAATATGTATACATTGGACAATATGTATACATTTTTATTTTACTGTCTATTTGGACAATATGTATACATTGGACAATATGTATACATTTTTATTTTACTGTCTATTTGGACAATATGTATACATTGGACAATATGTATACATTTTTATTTTTTACTGTCTATTTGGACAATATGTATACATTGGACAATATGTATACATTTTTATTTTACTGTCTATTTGGACAATATGTATACATTGGACAATATGTATACATTTTTATTTTATTTTACTGTCTATTTGGACAATATGTATACATTGGACAATATGTATACATTTTTATTTTACTGTCTATTTGGACAATATGTATACATTGGACAATATGTATACATTTTATTTTACTGTCTATTTGGACAATATGTATACATTGGACAATATGCTTACATTTTTTTTTACTGTCTATTTGGACAATATGTATACATTGGACAATATGTATACATTGGACAATTTATTTTTACTGTCTATTTGGACAATATGTAATACATTGGACAATATGTATACATTTTTATTTTACTGTCTATTTGGACAATATGTATACATTGGACAATATGTATACATTGGACAATATGTATACATTGGACAATATGTATACATTTTTATTTTACTGTCTATTTGGACAATATGTATACATTGGACAATATGTATACATTTTTATTTTACTGTCTATTTGGACAATATGTATACATTGGACATTTTATATGTATACATTTTTATTTTACTGTCTATTTGGACAATATGTATACATTGGACAATATGCTTACATTTTATTTTACCGTCTATTTGGACAATATGTATACATTGGACAATATGTATACATTTTTATTTTACTGTCTATTTGGACAATATGTATACATTGGACAATATGTATACATTTTTTATTTTACTGTCTATTTGGACAATATGTATACATTGGACAATATGTATACATTTTTATTTTACTGTCTATTTGGACAATATGTATACATTGGACAATATGTATACATTTTTATTTTACTGTCTATTTGGACAATATGTATACATTGGACAATATGCTATACATTTTTATTTTACTGTCTATTTGGACAATATGTATACATTGGACAATATGTATACATTTTTATTTTACTGTCTATTTGGACAATATGTATACATTTCTTTTTATTTGTCTATTTGATAATATGTATACATTGGACAATATGTTATACATTTTTATTTTACTGTCTATTTGGACAATATGTATACATTGGACAATATGTATCATTTTTATTTTACTGTCTATTTAGACAATATGTATACATTGGACAATATGTATTACATTTTTATTTTACTGTCTATTTGGACAATATGTATACATTGGACAATATGTATACATTTTTATTTTACTGTCTATTTGGACAATATGTATACATTGGACAATATGTATACATTTTTATTTTACTGTCTATTTGGACAATATGTATACATTGGACAATATGTATACATTTTTATTTTACTGTCTATTTGGACAATATGTATACATTGGACAATATGTATACATTTTTATTTTACTGTCTATTTGGACAATATGTATACATTGGACAATATGTATACATTTTTATTTTACTGTCTATTTGGACAATATGTATACATTGGACAATATGTATACATTTTTATTTTACTGTCTATTTGGACAATATGTATACATTGGACAATATGTATACATTTTTATTTTACTGTCTATTTGGACAATATGTATACATTGGACAATATGTATACATTTTTATTTTACTGTCTATTTGGACAATATGTATACATTGGACAATATGTATACATTTTTATTTTACTGTCTATTTGGACAATATGTATACATTGGACAATATGTATACATTTTTATTTTACTGTCTATTTGGACAATATGTATACATTGGACAATATGTATACATTTTTTATTTTTACTGTCTATTTGGACAATATGTATACATTGGACAATATGTATACATTTTTTTTACTGTCTATTTGGACAATATGTATACATTGGACAATATGTATACATTTTTATTTTTACTGTCTATTTGGACAATATGTATACATTGGACAATATGTATACATTTTTATTTTACTGTCTATTTGGACAATATGTATACATTGGACAATATGTATACATTTTTATTTTACTGTCTATTTGGACAATATGTATACATTGGACAATATGTATACATTTTTATTTTACTGTCTATTTGGACAATATGTATACATTGGACAATATGTATACATTTTTATTTTACTGTCTATTTGGACAATATGTATACATTGGACAATATGTATACATTTTTATTTTACTGTCTATTTGGACAATATGTATACATTGGACAATATGTATACATTTTTTATTTTACTGTCTATTTGGACAATATGTATACATTGGACAATATGTATACATTTTATTTTACTGTCTATTTGGACAATATGTACATACATTGGACAATATGTATACATTTTTATTTTTACTGTCTATTTGGACAATATGTATACATTGACAATATGTATACATTTTTATTTTACTGTCTATTTGGACAATATGTATATTATTTTACTGTCTATTTGGACAATATGTATACATTTATGTATACATTTTTATTTTACTGTCTATTTGGACAATATGTATACATTGGACAATATGTATACATTTTTATTTTACCGTCTATTTGGACAATATGTATACATTGGACAATATGTATACATTTTTATTTTACTGTTACATTTTTATTTTACTGTCTATTTGGACAATATGTATACATTTGACAATAATGTATAAATCAATATGTATACATTTTGTATACATTTTATTTATTTGTCTATTTGGACAATATGTATACATTTGACAATATGTATACATTTTATTTTACTGTCTATTTGGACAAATATGTATACATTGGACAATATGTATACATTTTTATTTTTTACTGTCTATTTGGACAATATGTATACATTGGGACAATATGTATACATTTTTATTTTACTGTCTATTTGGACAATATGTATACATTGGACAATATGTATACATTTTTATTTTACTGTCTATTTGGACAATATGTATATACATTGGACAATATGTATACATTTTTATTTTACTGTCTATTTGGACAATATGTATACATTTGACAATATGTATACATTTTTTATTACTGTCTATTTGGGACAATATGTATACATTGACAATATGTATACATTTTTATTTTACTGTCTATTTGGACAAATATGGGACAATATGTATACATTTTTATTTTACTGTCTATTTGGACAATATGTATACATTGGATAATATGTATTACATATTTTACTGTCTATTTGGACAATATGTATACATTGGACAATATGTATACATTTTTATACTGGCTATTTGGACAATATGTATACATTGGGACAATATGTATACATTTTTTATTTTACTGTCTATTTGGACAATATGTATACATTGGACAATATGTATACATTTTTATTTTACTGTCTATTTGGACAATATGTATACATTGGACAATTGTATACATTTTACTTTGTCTATTTGGACAATATGTATACATTGTATGTATGTACATTTTTATTTTACTGTCTATTTGGACAATATGTATATTGGACAATATACATTTTTATTTTACTGTCTATTTGACAATATGTATACATTTTTATTTTACTGTCTATTTGGACAATATGTATACATTGGACATGGGACAATATGTATACATTTTATTTTACTGTCTATTTGGACAATATGTATACATTGGACAATATGTATACATTTTTATTTTACTGTCTATTTGGACAATATGTATACATTGGACAATATGTATACATTTTATTTTACTGTCTATTTGGACAATATGTATACATTTGACAATATGTATACATTTTTATTTTACTGTCTATTTGGACAATATGTATACATTGGACAATATGTATACATTTTATTTTACTGTCTATTTGGACAATATGTATACATTGGACAATATGTATACATTTTTATTTTACTGTCTATTTGGACAATATGTATACATTGGACAATATGTATACATTTTTATTTTACTGTCTATTTGGACAATATGTATACATTGGACAATATGTATACATTTTTATTTTACTGTCTATTTGGACAATATGTATACATTGGACAATATGTATACATTTTTATTTTTACTGTCTATTTGACAATATGTATACATTGGACAATATGTATACATTTTTATTTTACTGTCTTTTGGACAATTTATGTATACATTGGACAATATGTATACATTTTTATTTACTGTCTATTTGGACAATATGTATACATTGGACAATATGTATACATTTTTATTTTACTGTCTATTTGGACAATATGTATACATTGGACAATATGTATACATTTTTATTTTACTGTCTATTTGGACAATATGTATACATTGGACAATATGTATACATTTTTATTTTACTGTCTTTTGGACAATATGTATACATTTTTATTTTACTGTCTATTTGGGACAATATGTATACATTGGATAATATGTATACATTTTTATTTTACTGTCTATTTGGACAATATGTATACATTGGACATTTTATTGTCTATACAATATTATGTCAATATATGTATACATTTTTTATTTTACTGTCTTTTTGGACAATATGTATACATTGGACAATATGTATACATTTTTATTTTACTGTCTATTTGGACAATAATGTATACATTGGACAATATGTATACATTTTTTATTTTACTGTCTTTTTGGACAATATGTATACATTTTTATTTTACTGTCTATTTGGACAATATGTATACATTGGATAATATGTATACATTTTTATTTTACTGTCTATTTGGGACAATATGTATACATTGGACAATATGTATACATTTTTATTTTACTGTCTATTTGGACAATATGTATACATTGGACAATATGTATACATTTTTATTTTACTGTCTAATTTTGGACAATATGTATACATTTTTATGGACAATATGTATACATTTTTATTTTACTGTCTATTTGGACAATATGTATACATTGGACAATATGTATACATTTTTATTTTACTGTCTATTTGGACAATATGTATACATTGGACAATATGTATACAATTTTTGTTTACATTTTTATTTTACTGTCTATTTGGGACAATATGTATACATTGGACAATATGTATACATTTTATTTTACTGTCTATTTGGACAATTTATCATTGGACAATTTTACATTTTTATTTACTGTCTTTTTATTTTGGACAATATGTATACATTGGACAATATGTATACATTTTCTATTTTACTGTCTATTTGGACCAATATGTATACATTGGACAATATGTATACATTTTTATTTTACCTGTCTATTTGGACAATATGTATACATTGGACAATATGTATACATTTTTATTTTACTCTGTCATTGGACAATTTGGGACAATATGTATTACATTTTATTTTACTGTCTATTTTGGACAATATGTATACATTGGACAATATGTATACATTTTTATTTTTACTGTCTATTTGGGTCATTATTTTGACAATATGCATTGGTCAATATGTATACATTTTTTATTTTACTGTCTATTTTGGACAATATGTATACATTTGGACAAATATGTATATACATTTTTATTTTACCGTCTATTTGGACAATATGTATACATTGGACAATATGTATACATTTTTATTTTACTGTCTATTTGACAATATGTATACATTTGGACAATATGTATACATTTTATTTTTACTGTCTATTTGGACAATATGTATACATTGGGACAATATGTATACATTTTTTATTTTACTGCTCTATTTGGACAATATGTATACATTGGATTTACAATATGTATACATTTTTATTTTACTGTCTATTTGGACAATATGTATACATTGGACAATATGTATACATTTTTATTTTACTGTCTATTTGGACAATATGTATACATTGGACAATATGTTATACATTTTTATTTTACTGTCTATTTGGACAATATGACCTTATACATTTTTATTTTAATGAATATTTGGACAATATGTATACATTTATGTATACATTTTTATTTAAACTGTCTATTTATGTATACATTGGACAATATGTATACATTGAACAATATGTATACATTTTTATTTTAATGTCTATTTGGACAATATGTATACATTGGACAATATGTATACATTTTTATTTTACTGTCTATTTGGACAATATGTATACATTGGACAATATGTATACATTTTTTTATTTTTAACTGTCTATTTGGACAATATGTATACATTGGACAATATGTATACATTTTTATTTACTGTCTATTTTGGGACAATATGTATACATTATTTACTGTCTATTTGACAATATGTATACATTTTTATTTTACTGTCTATTTGGACAATATGTATACATTGGACAATATGTATACATTTTTCATTTTACTGTCTATTTGGACAATATGTATACATTGGACAATATGTATACATTTTTATTTTACTGTCTATTTGGGACAATATGTATACATTGGATTTATTTTACATTTTTATTTTTGGACTGTCTATTTGGACAATATGTATACATTGGACAATATGTATACATTTTTATTTTACTGTCTATTTGGACAATATGTATACATTGGACAATTTATACATTTTATATTTACTGTCTATTTGGACAATATGTATACATTGGACAATATGTATACATTTTTATTTTACTGTCTATTTGGACAATATGTATACATTGGACAATATGTTATACATTTTTATTTTACTGTCTATTTGGACAATATGTATACATTGTCTTTTTTGACAATATGTATACATTTTTTATTTTACTGTCTATTTGGACAATATGTATTTGACATTGGACAATGTTATACATTTTTTTTTTAACATGTATACATTTTTATTTTACTGTCTATTTGGACAATATGTATACATTGGACAATATGTATACATTTTTATTTTTACTGTGTATACTATATTGGACAATATGTATACATTTTTATTTTACTGGACAATATGTATACATTTTTATTTTACTGTCTATTTTGGACAATATGTATACATTGCCTTGACAATATGTATACATTGGACAATTTAATTTACTGTCATATGTTCTATTTGGACAATATTTTACTGGGACAATATGTATACATTGGACAATATGTATACATTTTTATTTTACTGTCTATTTGGACAATATGTATACATTGGACAATATGTATACATTTTTATTTTACTGTCTATTTGGACAATATGTATACATTGGACAATATGTATACATTTTTATTTACTGTCTATTTGGACAATATGTATACATTGGACAATATGTATACATTTTTATTTTACTGTCTATTTGGACAATATGTATACATTGGACAATATGTATACATTTTTATTCTGTCTATTTGGACAATATGTATCATTGGGACCGTCTATTTGACAATATGTATACATTGGACAATATGTATACTTTTTTATTTTACTGTCTATTTGGACAATATGTATACATTGGACAATATGTATACATTTTTATTTTATGTCTATTTGGACAATATGTATACATTGGACAATATGTATACATTGGACAATATGTATACATTTTTATTTTACTTGTCTATTTGGACAATATGTATACATTGGACAATATGTATACATTTTATTTTTACTGTCTATTTGGACAATATGTATACATTGGACAATATGTATACATTTTTATTTTACTGTCTATTTGGACCAATATGGACAATATGTATACATTTTTCTTATTTTACTGTCTATTTGGACAATATGTATACATTGACAATATGTCATTGGACAATATGTATACATTTTATTTTACTGTCTATTTTGGAATTTGGACAATATGTATACATCATATCATTGACAATATGTATACACATGGGCGTCTATGGACAATATGTATACATTGGACAATATGTATACATTTTTATTTTACTGTCTATTTGGACAATATGTATACCATAATGTTTTTATGTCATTTGGACACATTGGACAATATGGTCTTACAATATGTATTTATTTTGTCTATTTTATGGTATACATTTTATTTACTGTCTATTTGGACAATTGGGACAATATGTATACATTTTATTTACTGTCTATTTGGACAATATGTATACATTGGACAATATGTATACCTTCTATTTGGACAATATGTATACATTTTTATTTTACTGTCTATTGGACAATATGTATTACATTGGACCAATATGGTATACATTTAATTTTACTGTCTATTTGGACAATATGTACAATATGTATACATTTATTTAACTGTCTATTTGGACAATATGTATACATTGGACAATATGTATACACTTTATTAATTTACTGTCTATTTGGACAATATTGTATACATTGGACAATATGTATACATTTTTTTATTTTACTGTCTATTTGGACAATATGTATACATTGGACAATATGTATACATTTTTATTTACTGTCTATTTGGACTATGTATACATTGGACAATATGTTATACGATTTTTATTTTACTGTCTATTTGGACAATATGTATACATTGGACAATATGCTATACATTTTTATTTTACTGTCTATTTGGACAATATGTATACATTGGACAATATGTATACATTTTATTTTACTGTCTATTTGGACAATATGTATACATTGGACAATATGTATACATTTTATTTTTACTGTCTATTTGGACAATATGTATACATTTATGCTATACATATACATTTTTTTTTTACTGTCTATTTGGACAATATGTATACATTGGTATACATTTTTTATTTTACTGTCTATTGGGACAATATGTATACATTGGACAATATGTATACATTTTTATTTTACTGTCCTATTTGGACAATATGTATACATTGGACAATATGTATACAATTTTACTGTCTATTTGGACCAATATGTATACATTGACAATATGTATACATTTTTATTTTACTGGTCTATTTGGACAATATGTATACATTGGACAATATGTATACATTTTTATTTTACTGTCTATTTGGACAATATGTATACATTGGACAATATGTATACATTTTTATTTTACTGTCTATTTTGGACAATATGTATACATTGGACAATATGTATACATTTATTATTTTAACTGTCTATTTGGACAATATGTATACATTTTGACAAATATGTATATTTTTATTTTACTGTCTATTTGGACAATATGTATACATTGGACAAATGTATACATTTTTATTTTTACTGTCTATTTGGACAATATGTTATACATTGGACAATATGTATACATTTTTATTTTACTGTCTATTTGGACAATATGTATACATTGGACAATATGACATTTTTATTTTACTGTCTATTTGGACAATATGTATACATTGGACAATATGTATACATTTTTTTTTACTGTCTATTTGGACCAATATGTATACATTGGACAATATGTATACATTTTTATTTTACTGTCTATTTGGACAATATGTATACATTGGACAATATGTTCATACATTTTTATTTTACTGTCTATTTGGACAATATGTATACATTGGACAAATATGTATACATTTTTATTTTACTGTCTATTTGTATAGACAATATGTATACATTTTTATTTTACTGTCTATTTGGACAATATGTATACATTGGACAATATACATATACATTTTTATTTTACTGTCTATTTGGGACAATATGTATACATTGGACAATATTATACATTTTTATTTACTGTCTATTTGGACAATATGTATACATTGGACAATATGTATACATTTTTATTTTACTGTCTATTTGGACAATATGTATACATTGGACTAATATGTATACATTTTATTTTACTGTCTATTTGGAACAATATGTATACTTTTTTATTTACTGGACAATATGCTTACATTTGTCTATTTGGGGACAATATGTATACATTTTATGGGACAATATGTATACAAACAAGTAATGTTTATTTTACTGTCTATTTGGACAATATGTATACATTGGACAATATGCTTACATTTTTATTTTACTGTCTATTTGGACAAAATGTAAATACATTGGACAATATGTATACATTTTTATTTTTACTGTCTTTTTGTCTATTTGGACAATATGTATACATTTTTTTATTTTACTGTCTATTGGACAATATGTATACATTGGATAATATTGGTATACATTTTTATTTTACTGGCGACAATATGTATACATTGGACAATATGTATACATTGGAACAATTTATTTTTACCTATTTAGACAATATGTATACATTTTACTTTACTGTCTATTGACAATATGTATATACATTGGACAATTTATTTGGACATACTGTCTATTTGGACCAACATGTATACCATTGGACAATATATATACATTATACTGTCGGACATTGTATACATTTATACATTTTTATTTTACTGTCTATTTGGACAATATGTATACATTGGACAATATGTATACATTTTATTTTAACAACAATATGTATACATTGGACAATATGTATAGCATTTTTATTTATGACTGTCTATTTGGACAATATGTATAAAACATTGGTCAATTTATACATTTTTTATTTACTGTCTATTGGACAATATGTATACATTGACAATATGTATACATTTTATCTAACTGTCAGTGGAACAAATGTGTCCTATTTGTATCATTTTTTGTATGTACTACATTTTTATATTTTACTGTCGGACTTATGTATGGACAAAATATGTAAATACTATCATTTTGGACGGAAATATGTATACATTTTTATTTTACTGTCTATTCAGACAAATCCTATTTATCTTTTATACTGTATATACTGTCTACAATATGATACATTTTTTAGTTTTACTGTCTATTTGGGACATTATACATTGTAACTATGTATATCATTTATTATCATTTTATTTTACGTCTATTCTGGGACTGTCTATTTGGACAATAATGTATAGTCACACTATGACTATATGTATACATCTTATTTTATTGGACAATAGTGTATTACATTCTCTTTTTGACAAATATGTATACATTGGGACAATATGTACTTAATTTTACATTTTTGGGATATACATTTAATTTACCGTCCACTATTTTGGAATATGTTAGCTTACAATTCTTTGTTTACCGTCTATTTGTTATGTATTTGCCCACATGACAATATGTATACTTGGGACAACTATGTATACTGGATGTTATACATGTATATATTGGGACAAGTATGTTTACTTTACTTATTACTGTCTTTTGGACAACTATGTACATACAATATGTTACAATGGATACATTTTTACATGCGTTACTAATATTGTGGACAATATGTATACATTGGACAATGATAATATGGTTATATCATTTTTTATTTTTACTGTCTATTTGCGACAATATGTATACATGGACAATATGTATACATTTTTGATTTACTGTTTCTATTTGGACCAACGGTATGTATACCATTGGTCCAAGTATGCTATACATTTTTATTTTACTGTCTTTTGGAGGTGGGAGGGGTGGCCCACAAACAGCAGGTCGTGATAATCATTGGGACTAATAGTTATTTATTCTATTACTGTCATTTTGAATCAAATGGACAATATATCAGGACAACATGTATACAATTTACACTATTAGACAATATGCTATACATTTTGGTACAATAATATTTTTATATGGGATTACTATTTACTGTCATTGACAAATTATACATGGATATTATACATTTTTATACTTCTACCGTATACATTGGACAATATGTATACATTTTTTTATGGTTTATGGACATAATAATTATATACTTGGACAATATTGATACATAACCACAATATGGAACAATAATGATAATTTTTATTTACTGCATGGACAAATATTAACCATTGCCACTGTCTATTTGGACAATATGTATACATAATGATACATTATTACCTTATATCTATATACATCTCTGTATTTTACTGTCATATTTGGACATTTTGGATATGTAATACCATTGGACAATATGTATAACATTTTTATTTACTGTCTATTGGAACAATATGTTACATTGACAATATGTATACATTTTATTTTACTGTCTATTTTGACAATATGTATACATTTGAACTAAAGTATCCTGTCATTGATTAATATACACATTGACATAGTATACCATTATACTGTCTGGTAATAATGTATACATTGGACAATAGTCAATATACATTGGATTGGACATATAAGTGGTATTGGACATTTTTATTTTACTGTCTATTTGGACAATATGTCAATATCTTATATATACATTTCCTCTATATAATTAACATACTGACAATACTTGCATTTGTATATGGTATACAATTTTGACAATAGTATACAATCTTTTCTTAACTGTCTATGGACAAATATTACATGCGCACAAATAGTACTATATCATGGATCATAAGCAACATGCGACAATATGTATACATTTTTACTGTCTGATTTGGTACAGAGTAATGGTATGACCATGTGGGACAAATATGCTTCATTGTCATTTTATTTAGCTGGTCTCCACTGTCATTGCGACACATTGCTTTTTATTAATTTTACCGGAGTCATACATTTGATATGTATACTTTTTATTTTTGTCTATTTGGACAATTACTGTATGCTTACATATTTATACTTCTAGTATTGAACATGGACAATATGTATGTGCCACATGCGTACTGGCGTCTATAATATGTATAACGATTTTCTATTACTGTCTACCGCGAACAATTAGCCTTAATGTATACATTGGACAATATGTATACATTTTACAATATGATTACACTATTTGGACAATATGTACATGACAAAGATGATACAATTGGACAATCCTATGAATATACATTGGACAATATGTATACATTGGACAATATTGTAGACATTTTATTTTACTGTCTATTTTACCAATATGTCATTGGACATGTATACTGGACAAAGTCTACATTGACAATTGTATACATTTGCGACAATATGTATACATTTTTATGTTACTGTCTACTTTGGACAATTGGTCAATATGTATAATTTTTTATTTTACTGTCTATTGGACAATATGTATACATTTGGACAATATGTATTTTTATTTACCGTCTATTTGGACAAAATGTATACCATTGGACAATATGTATACATTTTTATGGTTTTACTGTCTTTTTGGACAATATTATAACATTTTATATTTTTACTGTATTGGAACAATATGTATACATTTGGACAATATGTATACATTTTTATTTTTTCAGTTCTATTTGGACAATATTGGTATACATTGGACAATATGTATACATTTTTATTTTACGTCTATTTGG
Organism: Microglena sp. YARC; assembly: GCA_022414725.1. Classification (NCBI taxonomy): domain Eukaryota; kingdom Viridiplantae; phylum Chlorophyta; class Chlorophyceae; order Chlamydomonadales; family Chlamydomonadaceae; genus Microglena; species Microglena sp. YARC. The sequence continues at coordinate 67,060 of JAJSRW010000978.1, forward strand.
ACAATATGTATACATTGCGACAATATGTATACATTATCTCTCTTGTATGTAATCCCTTTTTATTTACATTTATATATACATTGGACATTGTATCCATTTTTATTTTACCGTCTATTGCGGACAAAATGTTTACATGGGTCAGGTATGTATACATTTTATTTTACTGTCTTTTTGGACAATATGTAATATGGACATTTATCATTATTTTATTGGACAAAATGTATAATTGGACAATATGTATACATTTTATTTTACGTATTGTTGGACATTGTATACATTGACAATATGTATACATTTTATTTACGTCTATGTTGGACCAATATGTAATGCTTTTTATTTACTGTTCTATTGACAATATGCTTACAATTTTTTATTTTTTAAGCTATACATTGGACAAATTGTATACATTGGTTCCATATGCTTACATTTTTATTTTTACTTCTATTAGGACAATATGTTTACATTGGACAATATGTATACATTTTTTATTTTCTGTCCTATTTGGACCAATATGTAATATTGGACAAAATATGTATCATTATTTATTTTAAAACTGTCTATTTGGACAATATGTAATACATTGGACAATGTGTATACATTTTTATTTTACTGTCTTTTTGGACAATATGTATATCATTTTTATTTTTACTGGTCTATTTGGACAATATGTATACATTGGATAATATGTATAGACATTTTTATTTTACTGTCTATTTGGACAATATGTATACATTGGACAATATGTATACATTTTTATTTACTGTTCTATTTGGACAATATGGTATACATGGGACTATATGTATACATTTTTATTTTTACCTGTCTATTTGGAAGCAATATGTATACATTGGACAATATGTATACATTTTTATTTTACTGTTATTTGGACAATGTATACATTGGACAATATGTATACATTTATTTTACTGTCTATTTGGACAATATGATACATTGGACAATATGTATACATTTTTATTTTACTGTATTTTGGACAATATGTAACATTGGACAATATGTATACATTTTTATTTTAACTGTCTATTTGGACAATATGTATACATTGGACAATATGTATACATTTTATTTTACTTGTCTATTTGGACAATATGTATACATTGGACAATATGAACATTTTTATTTTACTGTCTATTTGGACAATATGTATACATTGGACAATATGTATACATTTTTATTTTACTGTCTATTTGGACAATATGTATACATTGGACAATATGTATACATTTTATTTTACTGTCTATTTGGACAATAGTAATACATTTATGTATACATTTTTATTTTACTGTCTATTTAATATGTATACATTTTATTTATTACATTGGACAATATGTATACATTGGATCAATATATAACAATTTTATTTTACTGTCTGTTTGGAGCAAGAGTATACATTGGACAATATGATACATTTTTTAATTTTACTGTCTATTTGGACAATATGTATACATCTTTATTTTACTGTTTTTTGACAATTTTACAGGACAATATGTATAGCATTTTTTTTATTTTAACTGTCTATTTGGAACAATATGTATACAATTGGTCATACAATATACATTTTTTATTCTACTGTCTATTAGGACAATATGTAATACCATTCGGACAATATGTATACATTTTTTTACTTTTATTGACAATATGTAACATTTTTATTTTACTGTCATTTGGACAATGGACATTGCATAATATTTACTTTTTATTTTACTGGTCTATTTGGACAATATGTATACATTGGAATAATGGTATACATTTTTATTGGACAATATGTTATGGTATACATTTTTATTTACTGCTATTTGGGCGATATGTATACATTGTTATTGGACAACTAGTATACATTGGACAATATGCTTACACTTTTATTTTACTGTCTATTTGGAACAATATGTATACATTGGACAAATATTATACATTTTATTTTACTGTCTATTTGGACAAATATGTATACATTTTTATTTACTTTTATTTGGACAATATGTATACATTGGAACATATGTATTAATTTTTTTACTGTCTATTTGGACAATATTATACATTGACAATATGTATACCATTTTTTTTACGTCTACAATATGTATGGACAATTGCTTATTTTATTTTTGACAAAAATATGTATACATTGAATTTACATGTCTATTGGACAATCTTGGACAATATGTTTTTTATTTTACTGTCTATCTGACAATATGTATGTCTATTTGACAATTGGACAATATGTATACATTGGACAATATGTATAGACATTTTTATTTTACGTCTATTTGACAATATGTATACATTGGACAATATGTATACATTTTTATTTTAATGTATTTGGACAATATGACAATATGTATACTTGTCTATTTGACAATATGTATACATTGACAAATAATGTATACATTGGACAATATGTATACATTGGAACAATTATGTATGTCTATTTGGACAATATGTATACATTGGACAATATGTATACATTGGACAATATGTATACATTGGACAATATGTATACATTGGATTTTACTGTCTATTATGTAATACAATTGGACAATATGTATACATTGGACAATATGTATTACATTTTTATTTACTGTCTATTTGGACAATAGTATACATTGGACAATATATACATGGACAAATATACATTGGACGATAGTATACATTGGACAATATGTTACATTTTATTTTACTGTCTATTTGGACATATGTATACATTGGTCCTTTCATATTATTTGGACAATATGTATATCATTTTTATTTTTACTGTCTATTTTACAATATGGTATACATTGGACAATATATGTTACATTTTATTTTACTTTCTATTTGGACAATATGTATACATTGTATATTTTACTGTCCTATTGGGACAATATGTATACATTGGACATATGGTATAACATTTATGTATACTTGGACAATATGTATACATTGGACAATATGTATACATTGGAATTTAACTATGACAATATGTATACATTGGACAATATGTATACATTGGACAACATGTATACATATTCGACTATGTATACATTTTTTATTTTACTGGGACAATATGTATACATTGACAATATGTTATAATTTATGTCTATTTTATGTATACTATTGGACAATATTATACATTGGACAATATGTATACATTGGACAAATATGTATACATTTTTATTTTACTGGGACAATATGTATACATTGGACAATATATTTTACTGTCTATTTGGACAATAGTATACATTGGTCAATATTTATTTCATTTTTATTTTACTGTCTTTTTGGACAATATGTATACATGGACCAATATGCTATACATTTTTATTACATTGGAACAATTGTCTACATTTGGACAAATAGATACCATATATGTTTACTTTCTATTGGACCAATATGTATACATTGGACAATATGTATACATTCTTTATTTTTACTGTCTATGGTTGGACAAATGTATACAATTGGACAATATAACATTGGACAATATGTATACATTGGACTTGTATACATTGGACAATATGTATACATTTTATTTTACTGTCTATTTGGAACAATAATGTATTCTATTGGACTGTCTATTTGACAATATGTATACATTGACAAATATGTATTCATTTTTATTTTAACTTTCTATTTGGACACATATGCATTTATATTTTGACATTTGGACAATATGTATACATGTATACCATTTTTATTTTAACAATGTCTATATGTACATTTGTTAATATGTATACAGAACATACAATATGTATATCATTTTTATTTTACTGATACAATATTTTTATTTACTGTCTATTTGACATATGTATATTGGACATATGTTACATTTGATTGGATTTGGACAAATATGCACATTGGACAATATGTAATAGCATTGGACAATTTACGTCTATTTGACAATATGTATACATTGACAAAGTATACATTGGACAATATGTATACATTGACAATATGTAACATTTTTATGTTACTACATTTGACAATATGTATACATGACAATAGGTATACATTGGACAATTATGTATACATGCTACAAGTTATGATACATTGACAATATGTATACATCGGACAATATAGATACGATTGGGACATATATATACATTGGACAATATGTATACATTGCGACAATATGTATACATGGAAATATGTATGAACATTGGACAACTTCATACATGGACAAAATGTATACATTGACAATATGTATACATTGGACATATTGTATACATGGACAATGATGATTTACATTGGACAATATGATACATTGCATTGTTGTGAGTACATTGGACAATTAGTTACTGTCATTGGACAATATTTACATGCATAGTACATTCGATATGTATACATTGGACAATATGTATACAATTGATATGTATAATTTTTATTTACTGTCATTTGACAATATAACATTGGTCAAATATTATATACAATTATTTACTGTCTATTTTATTTTACTGAACAATCTCATTTTATTTTACTTTCTTTGACAATTTAACATTTTATTTTTTATTGCTCTATTTTGGGACAATGTATACATTGGAATATGTTACATTTTTATTTTACTGTCTATTTGCGGCAATATGTATACATTGAATTATGCTAACATTTTTTTTTATTCATTTGAAAAATATGTCTATTTGGACAATATATAATTTTATTTACTGTCTACTAATGGTCTATTTATGTATACATTGGACCAATATGTATACATTGGACAATATGTATACAGAACAAGATTTATTTACTACTGTTATTTTGGACAATATGGACAATATGTATACATATACATAAACTAAAATATGTATAACATTTTTATTTTTTTTTTTTGTCTATTTGGACAATATGGTATACATAGGGGGGGGGGGGGACAATATGGACAATATGGGGTGGACATATGCTTTACATTTTTATTTTAACTGTCTATTTGGACAATATGTAGTAGCAATTGGACAATATGTAATTACTGTCGTATTGGACAGATATGTATACATTGGACAATATGTATACATTTTTTATTTTTACTTGTCTAGTTGGAACAATATGTAATACCCAGTTGGACAATAATGAACAATATGCTACATTGGACAATATGTATACAATGGACATTTGGACAATATGGTAACATTTTGACAATATGTATACATCGGATAATAGATACACTATTGACAATATGTATACATTGGAACCAATATGTTATACATTGCGACAATAGCTTACATATGGTATTTACTGTTTAGTTGACAATATGTATACATTGGAAAACAACATATGTATACATGGACAATATGTATACATAGGACAATATGGTTAATACAATTGGACAATATGTATACAATGGACAATATGTATACATTGACAATATGTATACATTGGACAATATGTTAATACATTGGACAATATGTATACTTGGACAATATGTATACATTGGACAATATGTATACATTTTTTTTTGTATTTTACTGTCTATGACCAAAGTATAACAAATATGGTATGTATACATTGGACAATAGTAACATTGGGACCGCAAATGTTATACATTGGACAAATATGCTATACATTTGTTTATTTACTTCTATTTGGACAATATTATAGTGGACAATATGTATACATTTTTTTTTACTGTCTATTTGGACAATATGTATACATTGGACAATATGTATACATTGGACAATATGTATACATTGGGACAATATGTATACATTGGACAATATGTTATACATTTTATTTACTGTCTATTTGGGACAATATGTATAGCATTGGTCAATATTTAATTCATTTTTTATTTTAACTGTCTATTTGGACAATATGTATACATTGGGACAATATGTATACATTTTTATTTTACTTCGATTTTGACAATATTATACATTTATTTTACCTGTCTATTTGGACAATATGTATACATTGGACATATGTATACAATTTTTATTTTTACTGCCTATTTGGGCAATATGTATACATTTGGAAAATATGGCTAACATTTTTTATTTTACTGTCTATTTGGACAATATGTATACATTGGACAATATGTATACATTTTTATTTTACTGTCTATTTGGACATATGTAATACAAAAACAATATGTATACATTTTTATTTTACTGGTCTATTGGACAATATGTATACATTGGACAATATGCTTACATTTTTATTTTTACTGTCTATTTGGACAATAATGTATACATTGGACATATATACATTGGACAATTATGTATACATTGGACAAGTATGTATACATTTTTATACATTTTTTATTTTACGTCTATTTGGACAATATGTATACATTGGAACAATATGATATACATTGGATCAAATGTATACATTGGACAATATGTATACATTGGACAAATGTATAATTGGCAATATGTGTATACATGGACAAATATGTATAACATTGACAATATGTAATACATTGGACAATATGTATAACATTGGACAATATGTATACATTGGACAACATGTTTTATACATTGGACAATATGTATAACATTTGTATAGTATATCATTGGCAATATGTATACATTGGAAAATGTGATACATTGGACAATATGTATATCATTGGACAATATGTATAACATTGACAAATGTTATACTGGGACATATGTAGACATTTTTATTTTACTGTCTATTTTGGACAATATGTATACAATTGGACAATATGTATTTTTATTTACGTCTATTTGGACAATATGACATTGTATAACATTGGACAATATGTATACAATGGACAATAAGTATACAATGTATACAATTTTTAATTTTACTGTCTATTTGGACAATATGTATACATTGGGTCATATTTATTCATTTTTTATTTTTACTGTCTTTTTGGACAATATGTTATACAAAATTGGACAATATGTATACATTTTTATTTTACCTTTCTATTGTGGACAATATGTATACATTTATATTTTACTGTCTATTTGGACAATATGTATACATTGACAATATGTATAAACATTTTTATTTTACTGTTATTTGGGCAATATGTATATTGGACAATATGCTTTTTTTTATTTATGTCTTTTGGATACAATGTAATAATTGGACAATATTGTATACATTTTTTTATTTTACTGTCCTATTTGGGACAATAATGTATACATAAAACTATATGTATATCATACTGTCCTATTTGGACAATATGTATACATATGCAATATGCTTACATTTTTATTTTTTTATGATTTGGACCAATATGTATACATTTTTATACATTGGACAATATGTATACATTGGACATATTCTTTTTATTTTACTGTCTTAATTGGACCAATATGACAATACATTGGGATTATACATTTATTTACTGGACAATCTATAAATTGGATCAATATGACATCGGACAATATTATATTGGATTAATACATTGGAACATGATACATTGGAACCAATAGTATACATTGGACAATATGATACATTTGTTACATTGGACTATGTATAGCACTTGGACAATATGTATACATTGGACAATGTCTATTGTATGGACAATATGTATCATTGCAAATAAATGAAATATACATTGGGACAATTGCTACATTTTATTTACTGGACAATATGTATATTGGACAATATGTTATTACATTGGACAATATGTATACATTGGACAATATTGTAATAACATTTATTATTTTTATGTCACTTCTATTTGGAACAATGAATGTATTACATTAAATAGTATACTTCGGAGCAATATGTATACATTGGACAATGTAACATTGGACAATATGTAAACATTTTATTTTTAACTCTGTCTATTGGCAATATGCTAAATTACATTGGTCATATGCTTAACATTTTTATTTACTGCTTTGACCATATGTATAATAACAATATGTATTACATTGGACAAATGTATACATTGACAATATGTATCATTTTTATTTTTAACTTTCTATTTGGACACTAATTGGGACAATATGTAATAACATTGGACCATATTTAACATTATTGGTATGTATACATGCTTGTTTTTTTTTTCTGTACTTTTGGCAATATGTAATAATTGGACAAAAATATGTATACATCGGACAATATGTTTTATACATGCGACAAAGAATAACATTGGAATAGTTATTATTGACAATATGTATTAACATTGGACATATGTATACATTGGACAACATTATATTTGGACAATATGTTATACAGTGGACAATTATTGTTTACATTGGACCAATTATGCTATACAATGGACAATATGATACATTGGCAATAGTATACATTACAGTATTATACATTGGACAATTATGTAAACACTTGACATATGTATACATTGCGACAATTGTATACCATTGGAAACAATTATGTATACATTTTTATTTTATACTTCTATTTTTATTTGAACTGTCTATTTGACATATGTATACAATTGGACAAATGTATACATTGACCAAGTGGTATACAAATTGGACAATATGTATAACATTGGAACAATGATGTATACTTTGTTATTTTCTGTCATTATGGACAATATGATACTACATTGTCAATAATTTATTCATTTTTTTCATTTTACTGTCATGTGGAACAATACTATAACATTGACAATATGTATACATTTATTTACTTATCTATTTGGACAATATGATACATAATTTTATTTTACTGTCTATTTGACACAATAGTATACATAAAGGGACAATATGTATACAGTTTTTATTTACTGTCTATTTGGGCAATAGTATACATTGGAAATATGCTATAACATTTATTTTACTGTTCTTATGGAACAATATGTATACATGGACAATATGTATACATTTTATTTTACTGATCATTTGGACCAAATATATGCTATACATAAAACACATATGGGGGACATTTTATTTTACTGTCTATCGACAATATGTATACATAGGACAATATGCCTTACATATTATATTTTACTGTCTATTTGGACAATATGTATACATTGGACAATATGGATAACATGGACAATATGATTACATTGACAATATTCGTAATTAACATTGACCAATATAGTATACAATTTTATTTACTGTCTATTTGGACTAATATGTAACATTGGACAAATGTAACATTGGACAATCATGTATGTAAACATTGGACAATAGTAATACATTGCGACAATAATGCTATACATCGACAATATGTATAACATTGGACAATAAATGTTATACAATTGGACCAATATGTATACATTGCGACAAATGTAGCAGCTTTAAACTGACGTGAGGGAAATCTACTTGTAAGCAGAGGATACATGGACAACAGTGATAAATGAGACTAAAGGAAGATTGACAATATGTATACATTGGGGATCACCAAGAGAGATACGGCAAGAACACTTGGAAGGGGAGAGGTATTAATGAGGGGGAGGAGGCCGGGACAATATTGGACAAATATACATTGACAATATGTATACATTGGACAATATGTATACATTGGGACAAATGTAGCTATACATTGACCAATATGTATACATATACATGACAATAGTATCACATTCGACAAATGTATACATTGATACATTGCACACATATGATACATTGAGACAATATGTAATAGTCATTTTTATTTTACTGTCTTATTTGGGACAATATGTTATACAATTTTTAATATTTACCTGTTCTTATTGGACAAATATGTATAACAGACTACATGTATACATTGGACAATATGTAGACATTGGAGCAATATGGACAATATGTACATACATTGGGACCCCAAAATATGTATACATTTTTATGTTACTGTCTAATATGTGACATAACATTTTTATACATTGTCAATATTTATTCATTTTTTATTTTTACTGTCTATTTGGACGAATGTATACATGACAATATTATACATGTGTCAAATTATTTATTCATTTTTTATTTTACTTCGATATTGGGACAATATGTATACATTATATTTTACTGTCTATTAGACAATATGAATATACAATTTTATTTTACTTTCGATTTGGGACAATATGATACATACATTTATATTTTACTGGTCTACGTTTGGACTAATATTGTATACATTTGGCAATATGTATTTACATTGGAAATTATGCTAACATTTTATTTTACTGTCTATTGGGGCAATATGTATATCATTGGGAAAATATGCTAACATTAGTTATTTTACTGGTCTATTGCACAATGTATACATTGAAACAATATGTATACATTTTTAATTTTACTGTCTAATTTTGGACAATAATGTATAACATAAAACATATGTATACATTTTTATTTTAACTGCTTACATTTTTATTTTACTGGTCTAATTTGGACAATATGTCATACATTGGAAATATATACATGGACAATATTAATTACATTGGACAATATGTATACATTGGACAATATGATAACAGTTTTTTATTTACTGTCTATTTGGACAATTATAACAGACAATGTACATTGGACAATAATGTATACATTGGACAATATGTATACATGTGGGAGCAATATGTATAGATTGTTTGTATACATTGGGATATATTACATTGGTATACAATATTATTTACTGTCCTATTTGGACAATATGTATACATTGGAATATGTATACATTGGACAACAATACATTGACAATATACATTGGACTCAATATGTATACATTGACAATATCTATACTGGACAATATGTAACATTGGACAATATGTATACATTGACAATATGTATACATTGGACACAATAATGTATACATTGGACAAATTGTATACATTTTTAAATTTACTGTCTATTTGGACATATGGACCAACATGTATACATTGGACAATATGTATACATTGGGACAATTATATGTATACATTGGGGACAATATGTAATACATTGGACAATATGTATACATTGGACAAATAATGTCTATACATTTGGAAATATGTATAGATGTATACATGGGAAATAAATGTATACATGGACAATATGTAAGCATTTTTAATTTTTACTGTCATTTGACAATATGTATACATTGGACATATGTATACATTGGACAATATGTATACATTGGGACCAATATGTATCAATTTTTATTTTATTGTCTATTTGGACAATATGTATACATTGGAACAATATGCTTACATTTTTTATTTTTACTGTCTATTTGGACAATATGTATACATAACAATATGTATAATTTTTTTATTTTATTGTCTATTTGGACAATAATGTTATACATTGGACAAAATATGCTTAACATTTTTATTTTACTGTCTATTTGGACATATGTTTACATTGGACAATTGTTATTACATTGGACATATGTATACATTGGACCAATATGTATACATTTTTTTTAACTGTCTATTATACAATGGACAATATGTATACATTGGGAACAAATATGTATACATGACATATGTATGGACAATATGTATACATTGGACAATATGTATACAATTGGACAAATACATGGTATACATCGGACAATATGTTGATACAATTGGACAATAATGTTATACATTGGACAATATGTATAACATTGGACAAATATGTATTACAAGTATACATTGGACAATATGGACAATATGTACATTGGGACAACAGTATACATTGGAGCAATATGTATACATTGGACATATGGTATACATTGGAACAATATGTATACATTGGACAATATGTAATACATTGGACAATATGGTAAATAACATTGGACAATATGTAATACATTGGACAATATGTATACATTGACAATATGTAACATTGGACAACATGTATACATTGGACAATATGTATACATTGGAAATATGTAATACATTGGACAATATGTAATACCATTGGACAATATGTATTACATTGGACAATATGTATACATTTGGACAATATGTATACATTTTGGACAATATGTATACATGGGAGCAATATGTAAACATTTTATTTTACTGTCTATTTGGAACAATATGTATACATTGGAACAATATGTATACATTGGACAATCATGTTATACATTGGGGACAATATGTATACATTTTTATTTTTATTGTCTACTTGGACAATTAGTATAGCATTGGAACAATATGTAATACATTGGACAATATGTATACAGTTGGACAATATGTATAATAACATTGACAATATGAAATACATTGGACAATATGTATACATTTTTTTTACTGTCTATTTGGACCACATATGTATAACATTGGACAATATGTAGTACATTGGGACAATAAAATGTATAAATGGACAATATGTATACATTGGGACAATGATGTATACATTGGACAATATGTTACAATTGGACAATATTGCATAGCATTGGACAATATGTATACATTGGACAATATGTATACATTGGACAATATTACATTTACAATTACATTACATTCATTACATGTTAAAGTCTACTTGACACCGCGAGGGTGTATGAGACTCTGTGCTTTAAAACAAAAGAAAAGCACGACAAAGCAAAAACCCATTTAACATCAGGGGTGTGTCGAGGAACACAAACCAACTCCACCACCGTTTTGGTGGCGTAGGTTATTAAACCCTTAGAGGCAGGACCCCAGATCTTCAACCACTACAGTGCGGAGGTAAGAAAGCTACAAATGAGAAGTCTCAAAGAAGAAAAAAAAAAAGGGATAATAAATTACGGTGCCACTAAGCAGTCGCAGGGCTGTCCTTTGTCTTGCTCTTCTACAAGTAGAAAAGATAGTCGTGGCTAGGTTGACTCCAAAAAGACCTTAGTTGCCATTTCCATTCATAAAGGTTTCCTGAATGTGGAAATCGCAGAATTTCACATTCCATAGTTAATCGGTATCCTCATGGGACATGCCTATAAATATCTGTAAACAGATCTTCTGGTAGCCGGAGGCGAGATATCATTATGAAAGGGCACTCAAAACAATATGCAATTTCATCCTCAAGTTTTTTGGTAACCCACCAGTCATTTGACAGTGGTCTCATTGAGCGAGGGATTGTGTGCTCTATCCAACCACCCTCCATTCTTTTCTGTGTTCAGCCAATGGGAACCCATTCTAAACTGTGGCTTAGAACGAATCTGAAATCCTGCTTATGTGGCGGATGTAAAGGATCCAAGGCCATTCCATCATTGCCTGTTGGCTGCGAACCATTTTTGGGTATCGGAGCGTTTAAAGCCAACCTCTCTCATCAGGGATGTCCTCTAACTGCATTCGGTGTACTTGGGTACTTAAACCTCCATGAATCAAAAAACTTCAGACATAATACCTTCGGACATCGACAGCTTCCAAAATGTTGATGTTTTTACTGGATCCTAGCTTGTGGAGAGCACAAACGCAAGTCATGAACCCAGCCAGTTGTTGGAGTCAAAGATTCCAAGAGCCATTCTAATGAGATCCTCAGGTTCTTTATGTATGGTCCTTGTTCCAGAAAGCGCAAAGCTTGTTTAAAGCCCAAGCAAACACAACGGGGTTCTAACCCAGCTCTTCCATGATAATATTAGATGTAGTAGATTGGGCAACACCCAACATTTTGTTTAAGTAATTACATCTATGCCATTTCTCACAAGCATGGTCATTTGAGATAAGTTGTGTGTTCAAGAATAGAAGGAGCCCACACCTCACAAGCCAAAATTCAGGATAGGGTTGTACAAGAGAATCAAACAGGTGGGTGAGAATATCCAATATTGTATATCTCCATAGTATGGCATCGCTACGAAGCAGTGGTGTGCCTTTTGGGCCTTTAGTGAGCATCCTAGAAAACAAGCTTTTTGCACGATTGCTTGAGTCACCATCCACAAAGAGGGATCCCAAGTAGATAAAAGATAACTTTGTTAGAAGTTGTGCTCCATCATAGACAAATTTGGTAATCAGGATCCATGCGGGCCTCATCACAGAAATTGTTTGTTGAAAACGACAATCTCAGTTTTTCTTTATATTCACAGCCATCTTAGTAGCCTCGCGAAATCTCTCAGGCAGTCCAAAGCATCGCTTGCAGTATCTGCCGGGGATTCCTGGCATTATAGCTAGGTCATCAGCATAAAGTAACAGTTTGCAGAAATCTTTCCCTAAGCTCAGCCCCTACATTTGGAGCTTGGATTGGAGGAACGATCAATCTATCAATGAACAGACCGAATAGGGTGGGAGATAGGGGTCTCCCTTGTAACTCCTACAAGGGATGGAAAGGAGGATCCAATGTCCCCATGTAGGCCGAACTTGGAAACAACATGATTATACATGGCTTCCAGAATACTGAGATAGGGGTCCTTGACTCCTAGCCTTGCTAAGCAATCCCATAGAGTCTCTGTTGACCCAAGATCATAAGCCTTCTTGAAATCAACAAAGCCACAAAGAGTGTTTTTTTCTTTCTCTATATTTATCTACAAATATGGTTAAAAATGAAATGATGCTCTGCAGTACGCTCCTACCACTTCTAAATCCATATGGCCAGCGGGCTTCCTGAGGTTGAATTCTTCTGACCAATCATCTAGTCTACGTAGCAATTGCAAAGGGAGAAGAAATCTTTTCTATGGAGTTGCTCACCGCAAGACCTCGATAGTTGTCCTTTGGTCATATGTATACATTGGACATATGTATGACATTGGAACAATATGTTTACAGTGACAATATGTACATGTGGACAATAATGTAGCAATGGACAATATGTACATTGGACAATATGTGATACATTGGAAATATGTATACATTTGGACAATATGTATACATTGGACAATATGTATACATTGGACAAATATGTATACATTGGACAATATGTATACATTGGACAATATGTATACATTTTATTTTACTGTCTATTTGGACAATATGTATACCATTTATATTTTAACTGTCTATTTGGACATATGTATACATTGGACCAATATGTATACAATTTTTATTTTAACATGTCTATTTGGGCAATATGTATACATTGGAAAATATGCTAACATTTTTATTTTACTGTCTATTTGGACAATATGTATACATTGGACAATATGTATACATTTTTATTTTACTGTCTATTTGGACAATATGTAATATCATAAAACATATGTATACATTTTTATTTTACTGTTCTATTTGGACAATATGTTATACATTGGACAATATGCTTACATTTTTATTTTATGTCTATTTGGATAAAAAAAACAATATTGTTATACATTGGACCAATATGTATACATTGGACAATATGTATACATATGGACAATATGTATAACATTTTTATTTTACTGTCTATTTGGACAAATATGTATACATTGGAACAATATGTATACATTGGGACAATAATGGTATACATTGGACAATATGTATACATTGACAATATGTTATATCATTGGACAATTGTATACATTGGACAATATGTATACATTGGACAATATGTATACATTGGACAATATGTATACATTGGATAATATGTATACATTGGACAATATGTATACCATTGGACAATATGGTATACATTTGGACCAATATGTATACATTGGACAATATGTATACATTGACAATATGTATACATAGACAATAGGGTGTATGGACAATTGGAACAATATGTATACATGGAACAATATGTATACCTGGGACTATGGTATACATTTTTATTTTACTGTCTATTTGGACAATATGTTACATTTGGACAAATATGTATCATTGGACAATATGTATACATTGGGACCAATATGTATACATTTTTATTTTATTATTGTCTAATTTGGACAATATGTATACATTTGGACAATAGTAATAACATTGGACAATATGTATACATTGGACAATATGTATACATTGGACAATATGTATACATTGGACACATATGTAAAGCAGTATTTTTTACTGTCTATTTTGGACAATATGTATAGCATTGGACAATAGTTACATTGACAATATGTAATATCATTGGACAATATGTATACATTGGACAATATGTATACATTGGACAATATGTATACATTGGACAATATGTATACATTGGACAATTTTGTATACATTGGACAATATGTATACATTGGACAATATGTTAATTGGACAATATGATACATGGACAATATGTATACATTGGACAATATGTATACATTGGACAATATGTATACATTGGACAATATGTATACATTGACATATGTATAATTTTTATTTTAAACTGTCTATTTGGACAATATGTATACATTGGACCAATTATGTATATCATTGGACAATATGTATACATTTTTTTATTTTACTGTTATTTGGACAATATGTATAAATTGGACAATATGTATACATTTGGACAATATGTATACATTGGACAATATGTTACATTGGACAATATGTATATATTGGACAATATGTATACATTGGACAATATGTATACATTTTTATTTTACTGTCTATTTGGACAATATGTATACAATTGG
>JAJSRW010001503.1:0-22588 GCA_022414725.1 Microglena sp. YARC
GACCTCATCCAGACCTCATCCAGACCTCATCCACATTCATTCCAGACCTCAGTCCAGACCTCATCGACCTCATCCAGACCTCTCCATAATTCATCCAGACCTCATCCATAATTCATCCAGACCTCATCCAGACCTCATCCATAATTCATCCAGACCTCATCCAAACCTTCATCCATAATTCATCCAGACCTCATCCAGACCTCATCCAGACCCTCATCCATAATTCATCTAGACCTCATCCAGACCTTCATCCAGGTACCTCATCCAGACCTCATGCCATAATTCATTCCATACCTCATCCAAGGACCTCATCCAGACCTCATCGGACCTCATCCAGACCCTCATCCAAATTCATCCTGGACCTCATCCAAGACCTCAATCCAGACGCTCATCCAGACCTTCATCCAGACCTCATCCTAATTTATCCAGACCTCATCCAGACCTCATCCAGACCTCATTCCAAATTCATCCAACCTCATCCAAACTCAATCCAGACCATCTCCATAATTCATCCAGACCTCACGGACTCATCCAGACTCATCCAGACCTCCATCCATAATTCATCCAGACCCTCATCCATAATTCATCCAGACTTCATTCCAGATCTCATCCAGCCTCATCATTTAATTCATCCAGACTTCATCCAGACCTCATCCAGACGTCATTCAAGACCTCATCAGACTCATCCCAGAACTCATCCAACCTCATCCATTATTCATGGCCTGACCTCATCCCATAATCATCCAGACCTCATCCAGCCTCATCCAGACCTCATCCAAGACTCATCCAATAATTCATTCCCAGACCTCATCCAGACCTTCATCCAGACCTCATCATACCTCATCCATAATTGCATCCGACCTCATCCAGACCATCATCCAGACCTCATCCTGACTCATCCAGACCTCATCCAGACCTTCATCATAATTCACAGACCTCATCCAGGACCTCATCCAGACCTCATCCAGGACCTCATCCATAATTCATTCTAAGACCTCATTATAGAACCTCATCCAGACCCTTCATCCATACCTCAATCCATAATTCATCCAGACCTATCAGCCTCATCCCTGACCTCATCCAGACCTCATCAAGGACCTCAATCCAGACCTCATCCAGACCTCATCCATAATTCATCCAGACCTTATCCAGACCTCATCCAGTACCTCATCAATAATTTCATCCAGAACCTCATCCAGACCTCATCCAGACCTCATACCAGACCTCTCCACACCCTCAATGCCGGACTCATCCAACCTCATTCCATAATTAATCCAGACCTCATCTAGACCTTTCATCTAGACCTCATCCATAATCATCCAACCTCATGCCGGACTCATCCAGACCTCATCCAGACCTCATTCCATAAATTCATCCAGACCTCATCCAATAATTCATCCAGAAGCTTCATCCCAGATCTCATCCAGACCTCATCCAGAATTCATGCCAACTCATCCAGACCTCTCCAGACCTCATCCAGACCTCATCGAATGACCTCAGGCGCAGCCTCTATCATATTCATCCAGACCTCTTCTAGGACCTATCCAGACCTCATCCATAATTTCATCCAGACCTCATCCAGACCTCTGCCAAAGACCTCATCCAGACCTCTCCATAATTCAATCCAGACCTTCATCCATAATTCAATCCAGACTCATCCAGACCTCTCCATTAATTCATCTTGAACCTCACTCCAGACCTCATCCCAGACCTCATTCCAGACCTCATCCAGACCTTCAATCCAGACCTCACCATAATTCTCCGGACTCACCGAGACCTCATCCAGACCTCATCCAGACCTCATCCATAATTCATCCCGGACCCTCAGTCCAGACCTCATCCTGACCTCATCCCGCGCTCATCCAATATCATCCAGGACCTCATCCTAATTCATCCAGATTCATCAGATCTGCATCCAGACCTCATCCATAATTTCATCGAACCTCATCACAACCTCATCCAGACCTCATCCAGCCTCATCCAGACTCATCCCAGACCTCATCCATAATTCATCCAGACTCATCCAGACCTCATCCAGACCGCTCATCCATAATTCATCCATACCCATCCAGACCTCTCCAGACTCATCCAGACCTCATCCAGACCTTCATCCAGACCTCATCCATAAATTCATCTTACCTCATCCAAAACCTCATCCAGACCGTCATCCAGACCTCATCCAGACTTATCCTTGACCTCATCCATATTCATCCGGACTCATCCAGACCCATCCAGGACCTCAATCCAGCACCGCATCATAATTCATCCCGAACCTCCATCCAGACCTCATCCTGACCTCATCCCGACCTCAATCCAGCCTCATCCCCCCCTCCCCCAAATATATCCAGACTCAGTCCAGACCTCATCCAGACCTCATCCAAGATCTTCACCAGACTCATCCATAAATTCATCCCAAGTTTTCCTCATCCAGACTCAATCCAGACCTCATCCATAATTCATCC
Source organism: Microglena sp. YARC (assembly GCA_022414725.1). Classification (NCBI taxonomy): domain Eukaryota; kingdom Viridiplantae; phylum Chlorophyta; class Chlorophyceae; order Chlamydomonadales; family Chlamydomonadaceae; genus Microglena; species Microglena sp. YARC. The sequence goes on from JAJSRW010001503.1 coordinate 2,463, forward strand.
AGACCTCATCATAATTCATCCAGACCTCATCCAGACCTCACATAATCATCCAACCTCATCCAGACCTCATCCATAATTCATCCAACTCATCCAGACTTCATCCAGACTATCCATATTCATCTAGACCTCATCCATACTCTCATCCAAACCTCATCCAGACTCAATCCAAATTCATCACATAACCCTTTCATCCAGACCTCATCCAGACCTCATCCGGACTCATCCAAGACCTCATCCATAATTCATCCTGACTCTCATCCAGACCTTCATCTCAGAACTCATACCAGACCTCATCCACCCTCACTTAATTCAGTCCAGACCCATCCAGACCTCATCCAGACCTCATCCATCACAACCAACCTCATCCAGACCTCATCAGGACCTCTACCATAATTTCATCCAGACACTCCCCATACCGACCTTCATCCAGACCTCATCCAGAAACTCATCCCTAATCATCCCCTCATCCCATATATTCAATCCAGACTCATCTAGATTCCTCATCCTGACCTCATCCAAATCATCCGAACCTTTCACTCCAGTCCAGACCTCATCCAGACTCATCCGACTCATCCATAATTTCCAATCAATAATTCATCCAACCTCATCCAGGACCTCACCCAGACCTCATCCAGACCCATCATAATTCACCAGACCCTCACCAGACCCAGGACCTGCAACATCCTCGAGACTCATCCAGACCTCATCCCATAATTCATCCGTCCAGACATATCATACCAGGACTCATCCCACACCACCCTCCAATCCCGACAACTCACCAACTCATTCCAGACTGCGTCAATTCATCCAGCCCGAATAATTCAATCCTGAATCTCCTCATCCAGACCTCATCCTCATCCAACCTCAATCCAACCTCATCCATAATTCATCGGACTTCATTCCAAACCTCTCCAAGACCCTCATCCACTATAATCATCCAAGCCCTCACCTCATCCCAGACCTCATCCAACCTCCCCGACCTCATCAGACCTCATCCATAATTCATTCCAGACCTCAATTCCCCAAGACCTATTGATGGTTCATCCATAATTCCATCCAGGCCTCATCAACCTCATCCAGGACCTCATCCCATAATCATCCAGACCTAATCTAGACCATCCAAACCTCATCCACGAATCACTCCACAATTCATCCACCTTCATCCAGACCTCACCCCACCTCCAGACCTATCCCAGACACTCATCCAAACCTCATCCCAAACCTCATCCACAATTCATTCAGAACTCATCCAGACCCTCATCCAGACCTCATCCATAATTCATCAAACCTCAACCAGACCCTATCCATACCTCATCCATGACACTCATCCAAAAGACCTCATCCCCGCAGAATTCCTCAAGACCTGGCATCCAGACCTCATTCATCCAACCTCAACCAGACCTACATGCCAGACCTACATCCAAAACTTCATCCAAGACCTCTCATCCGGAACTCATCCATCCTCATATCACAGAACCCTATCACAAAATTCATCCAAGACCTCATCCATATAAAACCTCATCAGACCTCATCCAATAATTCATCATCCAGTACCTCATCCATGACCTCATCCAGACCTCATCCATAGCTCATTCCAGGACCTTATCCAGACCCATCCAGACCTCACCTAGACTCTATCCCAACCTCATCCAGACCTCATCCATAATTTTCATTCAGATCATCCAGACTAAGACCTCATTCATTCTTCATCCGACCTTAAACCCAGGACCCTTCTATTCCAGCTCATCCCAGACTTCCACCCAGACCTTATCCATCTTAATCTATCCAGCCTTCAATCTAGACCTCATTCAACCTCAACCTCCAACCTCATTCCAGACCTCAGTCCAGACCTCATCCAGACCTCATCCAGACGCTCGGTTCACAGACCTCCTCCAGACCTTCCATAACCCATTTACTTCATTCTTGGAATCATCCATCATCAACCCAAAGCCTCACTCCCAGATTCATCCAGCCTCATCCAGACCTCATCCAGAAACCCTCCAGTCCCAGATCCATTTCATTAAAGATCTCCAACCTCATCCACACCCCCCATTCACCAAAAATCTCCATCAACTCTCATCCCCATTCACAGACCTATACCAAGACGCTCTATCCAGATGACCTCTATCCAACCTCAAGACCTCATCCATAATTCGACCTCATCATCATCCAGGACCTCATCTGACCATCCATCCCGACTTTATTGCCAGACCTCAAATTCATAGATAATAATTCTCACCTTTCCACTCACAGACTCATCCAGTACCCCAGGACCTCAGATCCAGACTTCGAATCCAGACCCTGCATCCTGACTTTCACTCCCCAGCCTAGACGCTCATACCATCAGCACTCATCCAAACCCTCTCTAAGACCATCGGCATCCATGCAATTTATCCAGACCTCAACCAATCCGAAACCCACTATCCATAAGTTGACCTCCACATCCAGCCCCGTGCATTCTCCACAAAATTCATCCAGACCTCATCCAGACCTATCCATTAATTCATCCAAGACCTCAGTCTATAAGTTCATCCAGAAAACCTCATCCATAATTAATCACAGACCTACCAGTACCTCATCCAGACCTCATCCATACTCACCTTCATCCAGACCTCATCCAGACCATCATCCCCAGACCTCATCCAGACTCATCGAAGCACCCCTCCACTCCCAAGGACCTCATTGCACCATCCCCATCAGAACCTTCATCCGGATAATCTGGAACCGTCGATCAATCTGTTTCAAGATCTTCATCCAGACCCCTGACTCACTCTATAGCCATCATCCATCAGAAACCTCAACCAAAGGACCATCTCCCTCTATACCAGGAACCCCTTTCCTCCAGACCCTCATAATCCAGTATCCATACACTCCCCCAGCAAGACCCACCATACGAACCTACCTTACATTAATCATTACTCTCCCTGACCATCCCTCATCCAAACCTCATCCCAGACCTCATCATGCAGACTCCTCATCGCAGAACCGTCAAGTCCCATTTAATTTGCCCAGAGCGCGAGACAGCCTCCATCTTCCAGACCTCATCCCCACGGAACACCCTACGATTATTCGGCACAATGAACCTGCATATCCAAACCTCATCCATCTACAAGCCCTCTACTATCACGACCTCCATCCATAAATATCATTCCCAACTTCACGCCAAGACTCCTGCAGAGTTTTTCCCAACATTCCCATTTCCCACGAACGTCCCATACCAGAACCTCAGTTCCAATTTATCATGCCCTCGATCCAACCCCCAATAATTCGCCAGCACTCTCTACTCCAAAACGAGTCCCATCATCCAGGACCCCATCATCCCGAATCCCCAGACCTCATCTCAATGTACCATTTGTCAATTGGCATCCCAGAACTCACCTCATCCAGACCTCATCCACCTCATCCAGACCTCATCCAGACCAATCTATCACCCTCAATCTCTAAGAACCTCTCAGACCTCACCATAAATTCATATCCAGGACCTCATTCCAGACCTCATCCAGACCTTCCATAATTCATCCAAACCTCATCCGACCTCATCCAACCTCATCCAGACTCTCAACACACATCCGACCCTGCTATCCTAATCATTCCAATGAACCCCTCAGTACCTCAACCGTTCCAACACCCTCAGAATCCACATCTCGGTCACTACAAGCTCATCCCAATGCATTCCTCCAACCTCATCCTAGACCTACCCTATCTAGACTCTCATCCAACCCTCAATACCAGAACCCCATCATCAGCCACCCTCACCCCCAATAATTCTCATCCAGACTCACTCCAGACCTCATCCAACCACTCCAATAATCATTCCACCCTCATCCAGACCATTCCCAACCCTACATCCAGACCTCATCCATAATTCATCCTGATTTTGGACCCTCATCCTATAACCTCATCCAGCACCTCATCCACCTCATCCATACATTCATCCAACCCTGCCTCATCGCAGACCTCATCCAGACCTCACCGCGGCCTCATCCAGACCTCATCCAGACTCATCCATAATTCATCGGACTTCATCCAGACCTCATCCAGAGTCATTCCAGAACCCCTCATCCATAATTCAATCCAGACCTCACCTCGACATTTCTAGACCTCATCCCGACCTATCCAGACCCTCATCCCATATCTCACCCACGACCTCAACACAGACCCCAACCTCCACTAACTTCACCCACGACCTCATCCAGACCTCATTCCAAACCTCTCCATCCATACTCACTTCATGAATCCTCATCCAGACCTCATCACACACTCATCCATAATTCATCCAGGACCTCAACCAACCTCAATCCAGACCTATCCACACCTCATCCACGACCTCATCCAGACACTCATCATAATTCATCCAGACCTCATCCAGACCCATCCAGCTCCTCATCCATAATTCCACCAGACCTCATCTTGACCTCATCCAGACATACAGACCTCATCCATAAATTCATCCAGGACCTCATCCATTAATTCATCCAGACCTCATCCCAGAACCTCATCCAAATGCATCAGACCTCATCCAGACCTCACCTATAAATTCATCAAAACCTCATCCAGACCTCATCCAGACCTCATCCATAATTCATCCAGACCTTATGCATAGACTCATCCTGATTCATCCAACCTCATCCAGACCTTCATTCCAGACCTCAGAACCTCTCCATAATCATTCAGATCTCAATCCATACTCATTCCAGTACCTCATCCATTTAATCATCCAGACCTTCAACCAAGATTATCCAGACCTTTCATTCCAGACCTCATCCATAATTCATCAAGTCATCCATAATTCATCTCACAGACCTCATTCAGACTCATCCAGACCTCATCCACAACCTCATCCAGACCTCATCAAGACTCCCAGACTGAGATACATCACACGACCTTCACCATAATCATCCAGACCTCATCCAACCTCATCCAAACCTCATCCATAATTCATCAACCTCATCCAGACCTCATCCAGGACCTCATAATAATTCATCCAGACCTCATCCAGACCTCTACCAGACCCATCCAGAACTCTCATTCCATCAATTCATCCAGACCTCATCCAGACCATCCAGACCTCATAGACCTCATCCAGACCTCATCCAGACCTCATCCTGTATCCATAATTCATCCTCATCACCTCATCCAGACCTCACTCCATAATTCATCCGGACCTCAACCAGACACCTCAGACACTCCGTCAATGGCGACCCTGCATCCCAGTCACTTTCGATCCATACTTCATCCAGACCTCATCCGAGACCTTCATCCGATCTCATCATGACCCATCCATAACCTTCATCCGGGCTCCTCAGACTTCCAGCCTCATCCAGGACTCATTCCAGAACCCATCATCCATAATCATCCAGACCTCATCCTTAATTCATGCCAGACCTTTCCAGACCTCATCCAGCACCTCATCCAGACCTCATCCATAATTCATCCAGACCTCATCCAGACCTCATCAAACCTCAGCCAAATTCAATCCAGACCCTATCCGGGACCTCATCCGAGTCATCCAGACCTCATCCAGACCTCATCAGACTCATCAAGACCTTCATCCAGACCTCATCGCCAAAATTCAAGACCTCATCCAGACCTCATACAAAACTCACTCCAGCCTCATCCATAATTCATTCCGGAGACCTATCCCGAACCTCACCATATCCATAATTCATCCTCACCTCTCATCCAGACCCATCCAAACCCTCACCAGACCCTTCAAGCACCCTCATCCTTATTCATCAAATCATACATCATTCATCGCATCCATAATTCATCCTCACTCCAGAACCCTCTTCATCCAAACGACCTCATCCAAACCAGACCTCCCATAATTCATCAGACTTCACATCCGATCTCATTCCTGACCTCATCCATGAGCCGTCATTCCGACCTCATCCCAGACCTCAATCGTAGACCTCAATCCAGCACCTCATCCAGACCTCTCATTCACAGGTCAGAACGCTACAACCAGACCTCATCAGACCGTCATCCAGACCTCATCCCAGACCTTCATGGCCAGCGACCTCATCCATCTAATTCATAACCTTCAGACCTCAATCCAAACCTGTCCAGATCTTCACCACATCGAATGAACCTCATATCATCCAGACCTATCCGCAAGGGAGGATTCGCTGACGCAACCGTTCAACTCCAGACTCTCCATCCAGACCTCATAGACTTCCCAGACCTCGCGACCTCCAGACCTTCAGACCTCATGCCATAATTCAATCCATCAATACCATCTTTCCCCCAGACCCATCCAATGGCCGGGTAACCTTCATCCAGACCTCATCCACTTGGGGCGAGACCTATCCAGATGAAATACCATCCCGGCCCCCCCTCTATCTTCATAATTCCCTCATTCCTAAGGCATTATCCTGAGACCTTATGCGCATCAAATCCAGACCTAATTCATTCAACCCCGTTTCATCCAGACCTCATTCCTAGACCTCCATCCACGTAATCATCCAGACCTCAACCAGATTCATCCAGACCTCCATCCAGACACCAGACCTCATCCATGAGAATCCACCTCCCAACCTCATACCAGAACCTACATCCATCCACCTCATCCATAATTCAATCCAGACCTTTCATTACTTAAACCTCAAATCCATCCACCAGTGACCTCATCCAGAACACTCATTCTCATAATCAGCAGGACCTCAATCCCATGAGACCTCATCCACTGAAATTCATATCGACTCATCAGACCTTCATCGCGTCATCCATGCCAGACCACTCATCCTATCCAGACCTCCATTCCATCGGGATCATCAGCCTCATCCCAGACTCATCCATAACATTCACCTTCAACCTTATCAGACCTGTCATCCATAATTTCATCCACAACACTCAGACCTCATTCAACCTCAACGCCCTCCGAACATCCATCAGACTTCATCCCATAGACCTCATCCTCAGACCTCATCCGACGTCATACTAGACCTCATCCAGACCTCCAGACCTCATCTCACATAATTTCATCAGACCGTATTCAATCCCAGACCTCATCCAGACCTCATCCAGACCTCGGACCTCATCACCCTCAACCCAACCTCATCCAGACCTCTATGACTCTCGACCCATCATCCATCCATAATTCATTCAGATCTCATCCGACCTCAATCCAGACCTCATCCAGACCTTCTCCAGAGGAGCCTCATCCAGACCTTATGCACAGAATCCTTCATCCCAGAGCTCATCATCCAGACCTCATCCAGACACGTCATCCCGACCTCATCCATCCATCCAGACTTCATCCGACCTTCCAACCTCATCCAGACCATCATCCATATTCACAGAACCTCATCCAACCTTCATCCAGACCTCATTCCATAATCATCCAGACCTCATCCAGGGACCTCATCAGACTCTAATTCATCCAGACCTCATCCAAGACCTCATCATAATTCGCCAGACCTCCCAACCTTCATCATAAATTCATCTAGACCTCATCCAGACCTATCCAGAACCTCATTCCAGACTTCATCAGACCTTCATCCAGACCTCATCCAGACCCATCATCCAGACGTCATCCAGACCTAATCACTGACCTCATCCAGGGAGGCGTCATTCATCCGACCTCAAGACCTCACCTCATACCAGAACCTCATCCAAAATTCATCCAGACCCTCATCAGACCTCATCCGACCTCATCCATAAAATTCATCCAAACCTCATCACCCAGACTCTCATCCAGACCTCATCCATAAACCTTCCGGACCTCATCCAGACCTCATCCAGAATAATTCATCCAACCTCATCCCATAATTCCATCCAGACTTCATCCATTTCATCCATAATTCATCCGACCTCATCCAACCTTATCTAGAAACCTCATCCATTCATCCATTCATCCATACCTCATCCCATAATTCATCCGACCTCATCTCAGACCTCATCCCAGACCTCATCCATCATTAATTCAATCCAGACCTCATCCATTTCCTCATTCCACCTCATCCAGACCTCATCCTCATAATCATCCACAAGACCTCATCCAGACCTCATCCAGACCTCATCCATAATTCATCCAGACCTCATCCAGACCTCATCCAGACCTCATCCAAATTTCCAAGACCTTCCAAACCTCCCAGACCTCATCCATAATTCAATCCAAGACCTCATCCATATAAGACTCATCATTATCAGACCTCATCCAGACCTTATAATTCCAGACCTCATCCCAGACCTCATCCAGACCTCATCCATCATCCAGACCTCATCCAGACCTCATCCATCATCCAGACCTCAATCCAGACCTCATCCAGAAACATCATCCAGACCTCATCCAGACCTCATCCATAATTCATCCAGACCTCATCCAGACCTCATCCAGACCTCAATCCATAATTCATCCAGACCTCATCCAGACCTCATCCAGACCTCATCCACCTCATCCAGACCTCATCCAGAGACCTCATCCAAGACCTCATCCCAGACCTCATCCAGACCTCATCCATAATTCATCCGCAGACCTCATCCCAGACCTCATTCATCCAGACCTCATCCAGACCTCATCCAGACCTCATCCAGACCTCATCCAGACCTCATCCAGACCTCATCCAGACCTCATCCAGACCTCATCACATCCAGACCTCATTCCCAGATCAAGACTCATCCAGACCAGACCTCATCCAGACCTAATTAGACATCCAGACCTCATCCAGACCTCATTCCAGACCTCATCCAGACCTCATCCCAGACTCATCAGACCAGACCTCATCCAGACCTCATCCGACCTCATCCAGACCTCATCCAGACTAAATTCATCCAGACCTCATCCAGACCTCATCCAATTCATCCAGACCTCATCCATAATTCATCCAGACTCATCCAGACCTCATCCAGACCTCCCATACCTCATCATCCAGACCTCATCATCCAGACCTCATCATCAATTCATCCTCATCCAGACCTCATCCAGACCCATCTCATCCAGACCTCATCGCACAGACTCCAGACCTCATCCATTCATACCGAACCTCATCCAGACCTCATCGACCTCATCCAGACCTCATCCAGACCTCATCCAGACCTCATCCAGACCTCATCCATAATTCATCCAGACCTCATCCAGACTCATCCAATTAATCATCCAGACCTCATCCAGACCTCATCCAGACCTCATCCAGACCTCATCCAGACCTCATCCATAATTCATCCAGACCTCATCCAGACCTCATCCATAATCATCCAAGATCAAGACCTCATCCAGACCTCCATCCAGACCTCATCCAGACCTCATCAGACCTCATCCAGACCTCATCCAGACCTCATCCATAATTCATCCAGACCTCATCCAGACCTCATCCAACCTCATCCAGACCTCATCCATAATTCATCCGAGACCTCATCCAGAATGACCATACCTCATCCAGACCTCATCCAGACCTCATCCAACCTCATCCAGACCTCATCCAGACCTCATCCAACCTCATCCAGACTCATCCAGACCTCATCCAGACCTCATCCATAACTCTCATCCACCTCATCAGACCTCATCCAGACCTCATATTCATCCAGACCTCATCCATAATTCATCCAGACCTCATCCAGACCTCATCCAGACCTCGACAATCATCCAGACCTCATCCAGACCTCATCCAGACCTCATCCATAATTCATCCAGACCTCATCCAGACCTCATCCAGATTCCCATCATCCAGACCTCATCCATCGTTCAATTCATCCAGACCTCATCCAGACCTCATCCAGACCTCATCCAGACCTCATCCAGACCTCATCCAGACCTCATCCATAATTCATCCATTCATCCAGACCTCAACCAGACCTCTCATCCAGACCTCATCCAGACCTCATCCACCTCATCCAGACCTCATCCATCCAGACCTCATCCAGACCTCATCCAGACCATCATCCAGACCTCATCCAGACCTCATCCATAATCCTCATCTCATCCAGACCTCATCCAAAACCTCATCCAGACCTCATCCATAATCCATAATTCATCCAGACCTCATCAGACCTTCATCCAGACCTCAGTCATAGACCTCATCCATAATTCATTCCATCCAGACCTCATCCAGACCTCATCCAGACCTCATCCATAATCCATCCACGACCTCATCATCAGACCGTCATCCCAGACCTCATCCATAATTCATCCCAGACCTTCATCCAGACCTCATCCCCAGACCTCATCCCAGACCTCATCATGACGACCTCATCCAGACCTCATCCAGACCTCATCCAGACCTCATCCATAATTCATTCCAGACCCTCATCCAGACCTCATCCAGACCATCCATCCAGACCTCATCCAGACCTCATCCAGACCTCATCCAGACCTCATCCAGACCTCATCCAGAACCTCATCCAGACCTCATCCAGACCTCATCTCATCCAGACCTCATCCAGACCTCATCCAGACCTCATCCGGACCTCATCCAGACCTCATCCTCATTCCAAACCCAGATCAGACCTCAGACCTCATCCGGACTCATCCAGACCTCATCCAGACCTCAGTCATCCAGACCTCATCCAGACCTTCATCCCAGACCTCATCAGACCTCATCTAGACCTCATCCAATCCAGACCTATCCTCATCCAGACTCATCCAGACCTCATCCAGACCTCATCCAGACCTCATCCAACCTCATCCATAATTCATCCAGACCTCATCCAGACCTCATCCAGACCTCATCCAGACCTCATCCATTCATAGACCTCATCCAGACCTTCATCCAGACTCATCCAGACCTCATCCAGACCTCATCCTGACCTTCCATAATTCATTCAGACCTCCAGAACCTCATCCAGACATTAGACCTCAGACCTCATAGCCATCATCCATAATTCATCCAGACCTCATCCAGACCTCATCCAGACCTCATCCAGACCTCATCCATTAATTCATCCATAATTCATCCAGACCTCATCCAGACACTTCATCCAGACCTCATCCATCCATAATTCATCCAGACATATAATCCAGAACCTCATCCAGTGACCTCAAATTCCCAGACCTCATCCAACCTTCACCATAATTCATCAGACCTCATCCATAATTCATTCTAGACACTGGAAACATCCCAGACCTCATCCAATAATTTCATCATAATTCCATCAGACTCATTCAAGACCTCAGACCTCCCTCCATTAATTCATTCAGATTACCTCATCCAGACCTCATTCCATCCATCATAATTCATCAGATCATCACATACCTCATCCCATCATAATTATCCAGACCTCATCCGAGACCTATCCAGACCGTCATCCCAAACCTCACCAGACCTCATCCTCATCCAGACCTCATCCAGACCTTCATCCCTCAGGAGTTCTCCATAAAATTCATTCGATCTGAGGAATTCATCCAGACGACCTCTATGAGACCTTATCCAGACTCATCCAGACCTCATATCCAGGACCATCACCTCTCAGATCCAGACCTCATCCAGACCTCATCCAGACCTCATCATCCATCATGTGCCACAGACCTCATCCAGACCTCTGAATCCAGACCTCAATCGCAGAATTCATCCACATACCAGACCTCATTCCATAATTCATCCAAGACCTCATCCAGACCTCATCCAGACCTCATCCCTCATCCCTCATCCAGACCTGACCTCTCCAGACCCAGTCCATAATTCATCCAGACCTCATCCAGACCTCACAGACCCTAGACCTCATCCAGACCTCACCATAGATTCATTCAGACTCATCTGACCTCATCCAGACCTCAATCCAGACCTCAATCCATCATCCAGACCTCATCAGACCTCATCCCAGACCTCATCGCAGACTCATTGCCAGATCAGACCTCATCCTGACCTCATCCGATCTCATCCCAGACTCATCCAGTCCTCATCCATAATTCATCCAGATTCCTCAACAGACTCATCCAGACCTCCTGACCTCATCCATCCTCATTCAGACCTCATCCAGATAATTCATCCAGACCATCATCCAGACCACCTCAGACCTCATCCAGACCTCATCCAGACCATCCAGACCTCCAGGCCTTCATCCAGACCTCATCCAGACCCTCATCATCAGCCTCATCCAGACCTCATCCAAACCCCTAAATTCATCCAGACCTCATCCACACCTCCATCCAGCATCCATAATTCACCAGACCTCCAGACCTCATAACCACACCTCATCCATAATTCATCCAGACCTCATCCAGACCTCATCCAGACCTGAGCATCCATAATTCATCAGACCTCATCCAGATCCTCATCCCAGATCAACCCAGACCTCATGCCATCATCCAGTCCTCATCCAGAGCCTCACCATTACATCCACACGGACCTCACCGACCTCATCCATACAATTCATCACTTGACCTCCAATCCAGATTCATCCAATCCAGACCTCATCCAGACCTCCATCCAGGACCTCCATCCATATTCATCGCCACCTTCAATCCAGACCTCATCCAATCATCCAGACCTATCCATCACAAGACCTCAGCACCTCCCAGACCGTCATCCATAATTCATCCAGACCTCATCCATAATTCATCCAGACCTCATCCACACCCTCATCCATAAATCCAGACTCTCATCCAGACCTCATCCAGATCCTCATCCATAACCTCATCCAGACCTCATCCATCATAGTTCATCCAGACCTCATCCAGACCTCATCCAGACCTCATCCATAATCCAGACGCTGCCAGACCTCATCCAGACCTCATCCATTAATTCATCCAGACCTCACATATCATCCAGACCCGCTCTCCAACCTCATCCAGACCTCATCCAGACCTCATCCAAGATCCTCATCCATCAGAACTCCATAATTCCTCACCATCATCCAGACCTCATCCAGACCTCATCCAAGAACCTAAATTCAGTCCATAAATTCATACGAGACCATCATCCAGAATCATCCAAATTCATCCAGACCTCATCCAGACCTCTCCATAATTCATCCAGACGTTCATCCAGACCTCAGACCTCATCTTCTCCAGACCTCAAGAACCTCCCCAACCTCATCCAGACCTCAATCCAGACCGCATCCATAAAATCTCATCCAGACCTCATCCATAATTCATCCAGACCCTCATCCATAATTCATCCAACCTCATCCAGACCTCATCCAGACCTTCATCCAAAACCTCATTCCAGACCTCATCCGGACCTCATCAGACCTCATCCAGTCCTCATCCAGTGTAATTCATCCATATTCATCATCATCTCATCGAGACCTCATCCAGCCTCATCCAGACCTCATCCCTTTCATCATCTGAATCATCCAAGACCTCATCCAGAACGCTCATCGTTCATCCAGTACAACCAAACCGTCATCCATAATTCATCCATAATCCCAGACATCCAGACCTCATCCCAACCTATCCCTATAATAAATTCGATCCAGACCTCATCCATATCCGACCATCCAGACCTAATTATTCCCAGACCTCACTCCCTCAATCCAGACCTTCATCCATAATTCATCCTCATCACCACAGTCAGACCTCATCGACAGACAGGACCTCATCATCCATATTCAGACATCCAGACCTCATCCAGACGCTCATCAAACCTCAGTCCGGACCTCATCCCACCTCATCCAGAGCCTCAGACCTCATCAGACCCAGACCTCATCCTGCTATTCCCAGGAAGCCGTCATCCAGACCTCATCCAAGACCTCATCCGACCTCATCAGAACCTCATCCTAGTAATTAAATCCTGACCTCATCTAGACCTCCATAATTCATCCAGACCTCACCAGACCTACATCCAGGACCTACCATCATCCCAGGACCTCGGGACCTCATCCAGACCTCAATCCAGACTCCGAGGACCTCCATCCTGACCTCACCTATCATCATTAATCAAGACCTCATCCCTAGACCTCATCATAATTCATCCCTGAGCATTCCAATAATTCATCCAGACCTCATCATCAAGATCCTCATCTAGACCCTCATCCATAATTCATCCAGACCTCATCCCATTCAGCCTCATCCAGACCTCATCCATATGAACGCTCATCCAGACCTCATCCATCTAATTCATCCAGACCTCATCCAGACCTCATCCCAGAACACGTCACATCCAGACCTCATCCATCAGACCTCATCCATAAGTCCATCCCCCTCATCCAGACCTCTCCAGACCTCATCCATCCAGACCTCATCCCCATTCATCTCATGCCATCATCATCAAGACAACTTCATCCATACTCATCCCATAATCAGCAGACCTCATCCAGACCTCATAATTATCAGGCACCACATCAGAGTACCTCATCACATACTGTTAATATACAGACCAGACTAATTTCATCCCAGACCTCATTCCAGACCCCATCCAGACCTCATCATAAATTCAAGACCTCATCCAGACCTCATCCAGACCTCATTCATTCATCCAGACCGTCATCCAGACCTCATCCATTATTCATGACCTCATCCTGCCTCATCCATAATTCATCGGCCAGACATCATTCCAGACCATCATCCACTAATTCATCCAGACCTCATCCACTCATCCCAGACCTCATCCACATCCAGACCTCATCCAGACCTCATCCAGACCTCATCGATAATTGCCAGACCTAGACTCTCATCCACATGTCTCATCCAGTACCTCATCCCAGACTCATTCTACATTCCACACCTCAGACCTCATCCATTATCGTCATCCGGATGAACCTCATCCACCTCATCCAGACTCATACCTCATCCAGACCATTCCATCCCGATCATCCAGACCTACCTCCCCAGAGCACGCCTCAATATCCAGACCATCCAGACCTCATCCCAGACCTCCATCCAGACGCTATGTCCATTCATCCAGACCTCATCCAGACCTTCATCCATGACAATAATTTCATTCTCATCCAGACCTCATCCAGACCTCATCCAGACAGACCACCTCCCAGACCTCCCACCAGACCTCATCCAGACCTCAATCATTAGACTCTTAATTCATCCAGACCTCATCCCACGGCTCTCTCAGACCTCATCCAGACATCCAGACCTCAACCTCAATCCAGACCTCATCGCTGACCTCATCCATCCAGACCTCAAACATCCAGTCGTTCCACCTTATCAGACCTTCATCCAGACCTCATCCATCATCCAGAACCTCATACATAATTCATCCATATTCATCCATCCTGACCTCATCCAGAACCTTCCAACCTCATCCAGACCTCATCCAGACCTCTCAATCAGACCTCATCCAGAATCCTTCAATCCAGACCTTTTCCAGACCTCATCCCGAACGTCATCCAGACCTCATCCAGTCATCATCCAGACCTCATCCAGACCTCATCCAGACCTCATCCTGACCGTCATCCAGACCTCATCCAGCCCCCTCATGGCGATAAATTATTCACTCATCCAGAACTCATTCCAGATCGTCATCCAGAACCTTCATCCACATCTCACTCCAGACCTCAATCCAGACCTTCATCCAGACCTCAAATTGCATTATCCAGACCTCCATCTCATCCCCTAGACCTCATCAGTGACATTCCAGACCTCATTCATCAATGCCACTCCAGTCCGGGACCCTCATCCAGGAGTCGCTCAAATCCAGGACCTCATATCATGACAATCTGATCACCCTCATCCATGAATTCATCAGACCTCAATATCCTCATCCATAGATCCCTCATCCAGACCTCATTCCAGACCTTCTTATAATTCATCCAGACCTCCATACCTCAATAATTCATTTCATCCAGACCTCATCTTGACCAGACCTCATCCAGACCTAATCATCTCAGACCTCATGACTCAGTAGACCCTCCATACACCTCTTAGAAAAAACCACACCATATTCTCCATATCTTGTGACCTCATCCATATCATCCAATCCATTGACGATCCTAAAGTCCATCATACCATCCATAACCTCATCATACACCGTACATCATATCCCCAGTCATCCACCTGACATCCATAATTTTGTCCTTGATATGTCCGAGATACATGGCCACCACCTCTTGCATACCTACATGCATAATTCATCCATTACCTCTGCATCACCTACATCCATAATTCAATTCATAATTAATTCCAGACCTATATCCAGACCTCATCTGTATGTATCCAAACTTCGTACAAACTTCATTCGTACCTCATTCATCCTTCATGCTTACTCATCACGTTTTACAGTTATGAAGACCAACTTGAAGAAAAAAGAAAAGCGATACCAGGGTCTTCGAAAAAACCTCTTCGACCCACTTCGACCCCACTTTGTTGCCTGCCCTTAAAAGTCTTTGACTTTGTTGCGCAGCCCGGGCCAGTCTGTTCCTTCGCTTCGGGCTTTGTAAACACGGGATATCTGCATCGTTTTGATCGAATCTCTGTCAATCCACTTGTTATTTCCGCGCTTTTAGCTCTGCAGAAAAAAGCTTGCTTTCTCCTCTCTGGCCAGAGAATCGAACTTATGGAGCTATGACGAAAACAGATATTAGTAGCAACAGCGAGAACTCTAAAGCAAAGGAAGCCTTCCTGCCTGAGAAAATGCGCGATGACAGTGGATTGACAGAGATTGGGATAAAGAACGATGCAGATATCGCGTGTTTTCAAGCCCCCAGCGAAGGGAACAGAGCTGGCCAGCTGGCATGCAACGAAGTGGGGTCGAAGAGGTTTACGAAGACCCTGGTTTCGCTTTTCTTTTTCTTCTAGTTGTCCTCATAACTCTGAAACCGTGATAATCCACACATAATCCCCGATTTTATTTAAACTTTAAATGAACTTCATTTGTACTTCTTTCTCAAACTTAATCCATACTTAATCCATACATCATCCGATATGTATCCAACTTCATACGAACTTCCAATTCGTACCCTCATTCATACTTCATCGTACTTGTTATCCATACATATCCGTATTTATCGTCTAAACTTCACATGAACTTCATTTGCACTCCATTCATACTTCCATCCGTATCTTATCCATTACATAATCCGTACGTATCCAATCTTCATATGAACTTCATTCATACTTCATCCGTACTTAATCCAGACTTTAGATATCTGCATGTCACCATTTGGCAGGATTTGCTCGTTGAGAAAGCAAGCGAGTGATGCCACCAATTTCCACGCCCCCGCTGTTCGGAAGACCTATTTTGCCAGGGTGGCATCCGCTTCCCTATGCATAGCCGTGGCGATGCCTAGGGCTCCTCTAGTGGAGAGCTGGAGGCGGGAGGCAGATGGGGTGAGGGGAGGAAGACAGGGAGGAATGGACTAGTGGGTGGATGTGAAGGAGAGGTTTTTGAAAGGGATGGGGAAGGAGGGAGTGCATACGGGGGGGCAGGGGTTAGAAGTCAGAGATGAGCATGAAGGTGGCGGAGGAGGTGGAGGAGGACAAAGAGCCGGAGGAGGAGGTGGCGAGGGAGGAGGACCCGGTGGTGGAGGAGGAGGGGGTGTCACGTGGTGGCGAAGGAGGAGGAGGAGATGGTGGAGAAGAAGAGGAGGAGTGGTGCGACGAAGGGGGAGAAGGCTGGCACGCAATTCGTGGATAGAGTGTGGTGAGGGGCTTGGCGCTACCTTCAAATGGACGCACCCATTCCTGATGGATGATGAAGGGATGCAGGAAGAAAGCGGCGGAGGGTCCACAAGGAGGGGGAAAGCCTGTTTGCAGTCGCTTTCTTGCCGTTGCTCCTTCCACGAGGCGAGTAACACCAGCCTTGTGTGGTTGCCTGACCCTGTGACCGGTAGAACGCACCAGCTGAGGGGTGCACCTCGCCTACCTTGGCTTTCCCATTGCAAACAGACAACCTGTACAACCGAATGCTGATGCCGACCCTGGCCGTCCCATGGCAAACCACAATCTCTGCAGGTAAACGGCTACTGCTGCTGTTAGTCTGCTGCCAAGGGGGTGATGAGAGGGAGGATGTTGGAGGGAACGGTGCTGCTGCTCCTATGGAGCAGGAGAAGGGGAGAGGAGGAGGCAAAGCTGCTGCTGCTGCCTGCTGTTGTGGATGAGGAAAAGGGAGAGGTGAAAGGTCAGTGGCTGCTGCCTGCAAGTCCTACTGCTGCCTGCTGCTGCTGCTGTGCTATTGCTGCTGCTGCTGGCTGCTGCCAAGGGCAAAGGAGGCAAAGGAAGAGGATGACGGTAATGGTGGGGGTGCTTCATTCTGTGATATGGAGCAGGAGAAGGGAGGGGTGACGGCATTGCCAGCCTTGCTAACTGCTTTTCTGCTGATGGTATTGACAAGGATGATTTGAGGGTAAAGGGTAGGAATCTAGGCTGCTGTTCTCAAAAGATTATGCGGGGCAAAGCATCCAGCCGTAGGAAAAAACTCTCTGTCTAGTTTGGTCACAGGGGGAGCAGCTGTGTTAGGTCAGGACCAGTTGCTGCCCCTTGGAATTTTTCTCCATGCAGTCAGATATCCAAAGATAGTTGTGCAGAGGAGTTGAGAGGTGAGGGAGAGCAGGAGGGGGGTGCAGGGGGAGGATAGGGGGGAAGGAGGTTGCTTGGAGCGGGGACAGCTGGAGGTAAGATGGGAGGGGAGGAATGGGAAAGGCAGGTCTTAGAGTGAAACGGATGGTCCACAGGGGGGAACCTGAGGAGAGCGGTTGTCAGCCCTGTGAGAGGGTTGATGGAGACTTTGCTCGCCTCTGGACTGACAAGCTTAGGGCTGCGGAGTGCTTGCCCCCGCACCTCATGTTAAGTGGTGAGCTGCTATCTCTACAAGGTCCCAGCTCCGCCATGGGCTTCACTTGCACTAGTTGAGCTTGAACTTGTCGAGCCCTGGACCTCATCGAAGTCCTGTCTTTCGCCGTGGGTGCGTCGGCTTCCTCTTCTTGTATTTTGGCTGGTAACTGGTTACATGACTCCAGCCCAGCAATTTGGCTGCTCGCCGTCTCTGGCACTAGTTTATATATTGATTTAGGTTGATTACCTGTTTTCAGCCAAACTCTGGGATGTCTGCTCCCACCGTCTTTCCAATGTCCAAGTTCCCCCATGCGATACCCACAGTAAAACCAAGGGAGGCATCTGGTCTAAGCAGATTAGACAGCTTAAAGACTTGTACAGTCCTATTGGAGTTTGTTTGATTCATGGTCCTATAAAATTGCGTGTGCTGAAAATCCTTTCCACAACTGAGTAAAAAAAAAAAAAAAAATAAATATATATATATATAAGCCTTCAAGCTGAAAAAGTGGGAAGGGTCTGTTCTTCCAAACGTTCTTTTCTTTTACTATAGCACCAAGTCATCTAGATACGCGCCCCAGAGATAAACGCTCTGGATTACAAGGAAGAAGAATGCTGTTTACCACTGTACCATACTTGGATTACTTCCTGGGATGAGCTGTGTAGGACCTGAAGATGTCCAATTTTTATCTATTCAGAGACCTAGCCTCGCAAAGTAGTATATTACTAATGGCCTAGAATTCAATAACCTCCCACTACCTGAAGGTGGAACTGACAGAAGGAAGCGACCCCATTGTCCACGTTGTGGAATGATCGAGTGTGTTCATCCATGTAGATTCTGGGACGTTCAAGATTGGGCATCATGCAGTTTTTGAAATACTTAACCGAGGCTTTCTCATACCTGTATGACAATGTATCAAAGCCTGGTAAGTTGGGAGCAGAAAGATCCTTTAAATTATATGCAGGTGCAATCCAGAATTGAGATGAGTGCGAAGCTTCCTCCTATTTATCCAGTGGATGGTATAATATGTGGCAGTCCTGCTGGGTTTGACAGTCTTGGGTAAACCTTCAGGCATGCTCTATCGCCCTTACATAGCGACTTCTGGGCAGGCCCTGAATTTACCCACCGCAGCAATGAGGGGATGCATTTGCCGAGGGAATGTAGGCAATATCTGCCATGATGGTATGCGACCAATGTCTGCTTGCCTTCCCCCAAATTTAAGCGGTCACTTTTGGGGCTTTCATGATCCGCCTCTTACCGATATCTTAAACCTATGGATCAGCTTCTGCTTTGCAACCCCCTTATTAGCCCAATCCATCAGCGTGAGTGCCATTCCAACAGGTCACCACCATGTCGGTGCACATATCCCACTCCAGCATTCCCGAGGCAGATGACTCAGGGACTGGGGCAGAGCGAATGTGGTGCAGCCTCCTGACATCTTTATTATAGCCTAATATGCTGCAATAATGCTAATATTACAAGCTAACTGGTATATGATATAATGATGATGATGTTCATGATGGGAACGTG